>JAZKJV010001387.1:866207-923959 GCA_037367405.1 Ottelia alismoides
TACAGCCTCGTTCTTACTCGGGAGGCGAGGATAATCTCGGTGCCATTCTGGCAAATCTCAACTTTTACGCATTAATGGTCCAAAACCACATATAAATGGGACCGAAATTCAACATTTTGACGGGGACCCAAACCCGCAAACCTTAGTTACTCGAAACAGCAAAGTGAAACGGAGGGAAAGGAAGGACCTTGGCATCAGCGGACCATGGGCACGGAGCCTACGACCTCGTTGTTCCTGAGGGCGAGGGCGATCTCGTCGGCGATGATGAGGCAGGAGGTGACCCAACAGTGGAGCGCCACGAAGACCATCTTCACCAGCGACGCCGACACCCTCCACGAAATGGCCATCGAATCCTTCTTCGTGTTGTCTGGAATCTACGTCTCTTCCTCTCCTGGGCGTCCAATGTAGAGCTTCGCGTCCTCTGTGGAGTGGGGGAATGTAGAAAGAGGGTGAAAAGAGGACACCGCCCGCCGTCGAGCAGCTGAGAGGGGAGTGGCAGAGCAATATCACGGGATGGACAGAGAAGACTTCTTTTTAGTTTTACCTCTACAAGAGGAGAGTTGATCGTCTGCCCGTAACGTTATTACAGCAAACCTCTCTAATATAATTTCTTTTCTTTTTCTATTTCGATTCCGAATTCCACCTTATATATTGAATTTTCGATTAATGATACACGTATAAGTTATTTTTTATTTCATCTTAATGGTCAAAATTCGGATCTTTTTAATAAAATTTAAGTTGCTTAAATATTATCCAAATTTTCACCATTAAGATAAAATAGTAAATAATCTCTTATTTGAGCGAAATCTAGAAGATACGTAGGAGCATTATTCTAAGATTCAATCAATAAGATTGAATTTTGGAATCGAAATCTCAAAAGAAAAAATGATTACAGCAGTAATACTAGTTACAACAAGCAATCCGCTCTCCCCAAGACATTGATCGACATATGTTTGAATCCTTCTGATTTCAACACGCGACCCATGGCTCACACGACATCTAATTTTTATGAATATCCCTCCATTTAGCATTTAAGAATAATAATAATTACTTCTCTAAATTATCAATCAATTGAGACTCTTCTTTTTTTATAAAGATAATGACCTATTGTTTATGTGACTAAACTTAATATTCCTTAAAAGATTTGAACCACATTGATTTTTTTTTGCTTTAGCAATGATCACATAAAATCTTTCCCCTTTACTATCTTTCCGGATGTCTTGTTAACTTTATTTCTCTTAAATTCGGATGCATTTAACTTTGCAGGAATAAAATTCAGAATCACATTGTTAAAAACTTATAAGGTTCGGTAATGATGATGTGTTGTTACTTTAAGAATCAAAATTGATCAAATGGACTTGATGTGGAAAGTTTAAAAATAATATGAAATGTAGAATGTAATTTGGTACCATATGAAAAAATCGATCCATGCAAGGAAATTCTTATGAATTTAAGGTCAATGGTTAGTAATTTATATGGAATTTATTGCAACACAGTAAAATTAGTATATAGAAAAGGAAATAATGTACTTTGTTGCCATACAGTTTGATGTTAAATTTATAGTCACGATGATATCATATTCGTTATTGTATTGCTAGCAACGAATCATATAACAATGATCATATGTAGATTTGTTCAAGGGTTTTCCTTTAATCATTGCTAATCTTCTTAATAAGTCACTAATCAATCTCCTAAAATCAATTTATTAACATTCATTAACTATGCTAAAATTTGGGTTAAAATTCTGTAAATAAATAACCCTTATTGTCATAAATTGAGCATATTATTTTATGTGTAAATAATAATTATTTTAACTTAATTTTTTCTCTAAATTATTCTTTGATTAATTGACTAACATGACATCAATAATTGAAATCCATAAAAAGAACAAAATTAAAGGAAATAAAAAAATATCTGACATATTTTATCTTTGTCATTTTTATTTTATCTTTTTTCTAACCTATAAAAATCCATAAAAATTAGATTAATTATGTATATATTGTGTATAAATTAATCTATGATTAAAATTAAATTAAAAATACAAAAAAATCACAAAAGACAAAAAATCAATATTTTATCGTCTATAGAGTACCTCCAAAAATAGGTTTTGTACAGTTGACCTCTTTTGATTTTGGGTCCTTCACAAAATTATAGATTTCATCGAGACCAACAACTTTCATGTTGACTACTTTTTCATTTAATTTCATTCGCTTTTTTGTTTTATTTATTTTAATCCTTAATTTAATTTCATTTTATTTTAATTTTATTTATTTAATCCTTTATTTTTATTTTATTTCTTAATTTAATATTATTATTTTATTATTTTCTTCCTCTCTTTTTCTCTTTGTTCTTCCTTCACCTTCCCCCACCCCTCTCTCTTCACAGGTCGTGTGCCTGGCACGTAACCCCTCACCCCTCCTCCCTCTCCCCTGGCATGTGCACCGCACGTGCCATCTTCCTCCTCCCAGACACGTGTTGCGCACGAGCCCCTCGCACTTCCCCCTCAGTCATTTCATCCACGTCGCTTTCCCTTCTTCCGCAATGGTCGTCACCCCCACCTCCGCGTTCATTCGCACATCTCGTTCGCATAACGGCTACCCTTCGTAGTCGTTGCGGCTTCCACTACAACGTAACACCCCCCCCCCCCCCGAGCTCCCTTCTCATATAAAGCCTCGATTGTCACCCCCTTAGACGACTATCCACCCACTTCAACCTTTCCCTCCTCCAACCACTGACCCTTGCAGGTGACATCAATAAAGGAATCTCGTGCGGGCAACGACTAGGGGAGGAGGCGGGGTGTGATCCTCGGCTTAGTCTTAGTCGAGTAGTAGCTCGAGCTGCTGGAGATCATGCCCATGTTCACCAAGGTCTTCGAGACACGAAACGCAAGGACCTCCTTCCTTGTTTGTACATGAACCTCAAGACACCTCCATCTCATCCTTCATCTCCCTAGTTCATCTTTAACCTCTCAGAATCTCTCTCTCACCTCTGACCTTGCAAAGGTCGGAGCCTAGCTTCGATCCCTCATCCTCGTAGTCAAAGCTCCGCTCTCGTTCCCTCGCCCCTGTCTTGTTTGCTTGCAGGTACAGTAGCTCCGCTTCATGGCTCTGCTTGCACACTCGATGCCCTCCACTGCACAACAACCACAACTCCATTGCCCAAGCGACTCCTTCGCCATCAGCCGCATGTACCACATCAGATCTCCGTCGCTCCGCCTTAGCTCGATCATGTATCGGTTGAGCTCAAGACCCTCTGCCTCTTGCCTTTCGCCACCACTCGACCATGTGTCGGTCGAGCTCTGCCATGATGCACCGCCCTCGATGCACCCTCGACCTACAGATCCACCACTGCACACGATCCCATCCCCTCGCCTGGAGCAGCACCACCAGCCACTCCACCGCCCTCACGCCGTCAGCTTTGACCTCCATCTACCCTAGGATCAAGGGAGAACCCTTGATCCGATGGTCCTCCTTCTACCATGTATACACCCGAGCCTCTAGCCTCGGGTCCTCCACCACCCCCAAAGCGAGTCGTGTGGAGGTTTAGTTCTCGAGCATGCTCGACCGTACCCAAGCCACATGTGGCACGTGGAACGCATGTGCTTTAGTTGAAAAGTGCACTACACCCCTTGCCTTCCCTCAAATTCGCGAGCAGGTCTATGTGCCCTCGTCACGTGCTCTCGCATGTGCGTATGGGGAAAATTACTTCAAACCCCTTGCTAGTTTCTTATTACAAATAAGTCCGCTAGGGACATACTTGAGAAGAAAAAATTATTTTAATTACATTTTAGTCCCTAGAATATGTTTATTGCATAACTTTCTCATATTAACTCCATTTTTAACGCACATTGTGTCATTTTAAAGCTTATTCAATGCTCTATCATATTATATATCTTATGAAGGATCGGAAGCCTTTTATGATTATTATTAATTGAAGATCTTTGATGACATATGCAGGATGGATTCTGATGTTTTGTGCAATATTTTATTGAGAAAATTAATGATCATTTTACAGTGAGTTTCTTGAGGGTTATAATTTGATTAATCCTCTTCTAATTATTGTGGATCTCTCTTTGATGATTAATCTTTTCAGGGCCTAGATTGAGGATTCTCATTAGATTTATTTCTTCGCTATTGTTGTTAACCAATTGAGGATTAAATCAAAGGAATTTTGGAGATAGACATTCTCCATCAAAATTATCATTGATCTATTTAGCAGGAGTACGAATTGATCTATTGACTTTCTTACTTACAACTTAGGATTAATTTGAATACGTTTCTTGAAAATAATTATTTTATCTGTGATTTTCTTTTGAGGATATTGATTCAGATTATTGTGATTAAAATTTATCATCACAGATTATGTGCTTCATTATTCCCTCTATTTCTTTTGCTCAATTTGCATTACATTTTTATCATCGCATTCTCTAACATAGAAATTAACTTAGTAATTTATCAATCATTGAAATTATTTTAAAATCATGCAACTAAAAATCATCATCCCCTGTGTTCGACCTTGGTATATTTGCCAAGTATAAATTCTCCACAACATTCAAAGATTGTGATTTTTGATAGATCATTTTCTGCCTTCCTATGCTACAATATATCATTCTTAAGTGAGGTAGAAAACGGTTCATCAAATGGTGTTGTGTCGGGGATCAGTGTATTTTTAGGATTTTAAATAAGTTTATGTAATTATTTTTCACGAAATTAATTTCTGTGTTATTTTTTCTTTTTCTATTATTTTCTTTTGCATTTTAATTTTTACATCTTTATTTGCATCCCTCTCTCACTAAAGATACTACCCGCATTTTATCTCTTTATAGATAACTCGAAGCGATTTTTGGATATAAATTCAAGGACCTGCGAAGAAGACTGAATTTTATTTTTGTAAGAGAGAGACTAGATTAAGGTTTATTTCCTGCATCATTTATAGGGTCTCTCTGAAAATTAAGTTTTGTAGTAATTTGGACTGGACATTTTGTGGTGTCGAATCTGTTTCAATCCCTTCTGCGGGTTGGGGCCCAATTTCAGTTGCGTAGAAATTAGGTGCATATACGTTAGCTTAAATTTATTTTTGATTATGCTCATAATTTTAAGGCCACACATTCTTAATAACTATACACACTATAGGGCATTCGACTTAGCCAAATTTTTAAATCAATTCTTCTCGCTAATAAAACTATCTGTTTAGGGCATTTTCATCTGTGCATATCATTTAGCATAAATTTTAAATTCTTTGTCTTGTATGCCACATAAAGAACAAGAGGAATCGCTTTAAGTCTCCTTCTTAGCATGTATCATTATTTAACTCTTGCGTCGGCTTTTTCCGACCTTATATTCCTCAGTTTTTTGCAACTTAGGGATCAAAAGAATCGGGGTTGCTCGTTAGGCCTGATTTTTTGTGCTCATATAAGACCCAAATGATAACCCTAATCTTAAACTGGGACTGCTAAGAAAGATGATTGTATATAAAATTGATCAAAAATTAACCCTTGTGTCTGATGGAGAGAAACCCACTCATTGTTTGCAAGAATAAGAATCGCACACTTAGGGTAGAGCCAAAACTAGGAGACTTAATTCTGACTATTGAATTAAAAATGATTTAGCTACTTCTCAGTGAGGGAATTACAGTCTCCCTTAGCACATTGGGTGGTTAAAGGACAACGTGTAAGGCAGTGTCCTGAACTAATATGGGTAGCTGTTTTACGGTCCGTATTTACAACCATACTAGTTGAAAGTAGGTGCAACTAGTCGTACGAATTCATGCCAGTCTTTATGACACTCTCTAAAGCTCTGCTTAATCTGTTCAAAGATTGTTTTGACACTAAATTAAAATTGAAAAGATAAGCATCCAAAATCTAGCGTGCATTCACAAATGTGAGTAGTGAATCTACGTGTCTAAATTGTGTTTGCTTTGTGTATTATTCTCTCTCTTTTGACTTGACCCCCGTGCTCTTATCGATTTTCTTGACATCGGAGATGGATTTCTTTAGGATTTTTGTTCGGACCTTGCGGACACTTTACGGAACCCCTTAGATTTAATGTATCCTTCAATTCGAGATGACCCTCTTCTAGAACCCACTTGGTCTTGGGATGACACTCTTCCAAGTCTCCTTCAGGGTTCGATCAATCCCAGACTAACCCTCTCTTCTATTCTCCTCCTACCAAAGAAACTTTTATCTTTGGTAGAACTCCTAAACATTCTAGCAATGCATCTAACCTAGACCTATATGCATCTGAATGTGAAAATGAAGCCATATACCATTCTCCGAGACATTGAGCTACTTTTTTACAACTTTTCCCACCCTAGGATTAGTCATGACTACATAAGGTTGAGAGTCGTCACCTTCTCCTTGATTGATAAGGCAGCATATTGGCTGAAAAATCTAGGAGAACTTGCCACCACATGGGCTACCTTTAAGACTCTGTTTTTAAAGAAATTTTACCCAGTAAGTAGAATTAACCAAATGAGGATCAAGCTCACAAGATTCACCCAGCTCCCTGATAACCTAGGTTTTTCATCGATTAGATGTTCCACACAAGACGAGAACAATGTCGTCGAGACGATCGAGTAAGAAACCCTAAAAAATCAACAATTAACCTACAATTAGCAATCAAGCAATGAAAAGACATATATACAAAGTTAAAATTTATTATAACTTTATAATTTATGCGTATATGTCTAAGTACTATAGCGGACAAACATAGGGGTCAATGGGAGAATAGCGCAAATGAATATGTGCTTCTTGTTGTCTATGTATTTTTTAGGGTTTTTAATGTTATATTTTTAATTTTTTAATTTTTTATATTTTCTTTTTATATTTTCTAATTTTAATTTCTTTTCTTTTAATTATATAATATAAAGATATATAAGGCTACATATACAATATAGGATAATATATAAATAAATACAACTAAAAATAAATAAAATTTAAAATTTAAATAATTTTAAGTTTTAAACAAATCTTGTACTATTTTTGTTATTTTCTAAGGACTCTTTCTATTTTTATGAATTTTTAAAAGTAAAAAATCTCTCAAATCAAGAATTAAATAAATACACTAAATTGAAATGGATATTAAATAGCAAATAATATCAAAAATTCTTGAAATCAATTTTACTAGATAAATATTAATATAAGGAAATTTATAAAATAGAAAATGATATTTTTTGAGAATTTTTTAGAATTTTTTAGATTTTTGTAAAGGATTTTAGGGATTTTGATTTTTATGTATTTTCTTTTTATATTTTTAGTGATTTTTAGTTAAAGTGCTCAAAATACTTATAAATAAAATATACATTGGGGACATTTTTCAAAATGATTTTATATTTTTTGGGTTTTTTAAGTCAAATGTGGAATATTCGTGCTCTTTTATTTTTAATAGATATTAAAAAGTCATGATTTGCAAATTTAAAAATATATCATAAAAGTGTGTGCAATCAGAAGCTCAACACTCTTTTTTAAGATTTTTTGGAGTAGGGATGGTATATTAAATAAATAGAATAAATACACAAAAATTATGGAACTAGTTGGGACACATGTGTAGTTAAAAATAAAGTCAGTGCCTTTCTATAATTTTTTTCAAAACTATATAACTAGAATAAAACTTTTTTAGACCAAAAATAAATAATAAAATCTATAGGGGCCTAGGTGCAAAAATGCCACCTCACGTGGGATGGCTCGATTGTAAATATAAAATACACAAGGGTTTTTATGCAAATATTAAAAAGAAATAAAAATGGTGAATATAAGTTTAAATACTAAAAATTAAAATACAAAAATGGTTGGGTCAAGTAAGGAAAATACCCGGCCAAAGGCCATGATCGTGCGACTGACTTCCCTTTACTTGCAATGTGTCGCAACGGGGACATGTGATGACGGTTCGGTACTGGTGGTGGAGATTAGATCTCTCCTGCGAGATCGATGGTTGATGGTGCTCCAAATCAGACGGATCCAGCTCGCCTAGAAGAACGGGGTAGATCAGACAGTTGTAAGAGTGCTTGGAAGAACGCACGAAGAACTAAACTCCGGGCTACCTCAATTGCTCGTATCTTCAAGTCCTTGCATCCCCAAAAGATTGGATAGGGATGCTCTCGAGGGTCTTCCGTGTTGATTGGGATCTTCAAAAAGGGTTGGACCTCGCAAGAAGCTTCAGCGAGGTCCAAGATCTGGAGCAAGTTCCTGAACTTCGACGAGCCCTGAAGAGATCCCTTTCTTTGTTTTCTCATGCAAGAACTTGTTAGGCACAAAAAGGAGAAATCTGGGAAGACTTCAGATGGAGGAGTGGAGGCATGGATGTCTCGGATAGGGGTCTCTGACGGACGTCAAAGATGGGAGATTGAGGAAACATATCTTTATAAGATCTGAGGGGATGGAGGTGCGTTGGATGATCGGAAGGCGATGGGAAAGTATGTAGAGGTGGTAGGAGAGTCGAAGAACAAGTAGCGCACAATGAGATGGTTCGTAGGAGCTAGCCTCCGACGAACGATGAATTGATGTTTTTAAGCTAATTAAGTTATCAAAATCAAAACTAATTACGGGCATTAAACTAGAGCCTAAATGCTACCTAGAAAAGCGATGAAAAGTTACCTTAACCAGCCAAAACTAGTAGATGCGCCTCACGACGGTGAAGCTTGTCGGAGATGTGTGGAAAATCCTTCGACGCTGCTTCCTCAACCCTACAATGGCTAGGAGAGCCTCCTGTCACATGGTTCGAGCCATGGAGTGCTAGAAAAGGGGAGAAAACGGGCAAAAAGAGATTGAAAAATGGGAGGAAAATCGAGGGTGCGGTGTTGTATAGGCTATGGATGGCGACAAAGAACATGGTCCAACGAGCGAAACAATGATCCATAGATCAAGGCAGTGATCTGGCGTGTAAGTTCAATGATTGATGAACAGAAGTATTTGAGGAATCGAGGCAAATGGGTGAAAGAATCTATAGAGAGAAAATTGAGAAGGTGGGTCATAACCTAGGTTCTAACAAGGAACAGGGCCATGTAAGGCAATTGACCAAAGTCAACTTGAGACGCAACCTGGTTCGTCCACGTGGCCCAACCATGAAAAACCAACCAAAAATTATTTGCAAATTTAATAATAAATGATATTTTAAATTTTAAGTTATGAAATAATTTTTTTATTATTTTTATAGTATTCTAATATGATTTTTATTTATTTTTTTGAACTTATTTATTACAAATTAATTTTTAGAGTTTTATTTATAAGTATATTTACCTATGTTTTGGTTATTTTATTTTGTATTTTGTATTTTATTATTTTTCTTATTTTATAAAACTATAACTTATTTTTATATACTTAAATATATTTTTATTAGATAATTCTGATGTGTTTTGTACACTTAAATAAATAAGGTTATTAAATATATAGGTATAAGTATAGTAGTGTGATTTCAAAAAGCTTTTATTATTTTTAGTAGTTTCTGGGTTTGCAATTTTTAATTTTCAATAAGAGAAGAATAATCACAACGATAACAACATGCACCCACATTCTTTTTGGTTTTTTTTAATATGTCAAAAAAACTCGGAAAATTGCAAAAAAATATTTTGAATTTTCTATGTTTTATATTATTTTGTAATTTTGTGTAATTTTCAAATGTTTTTGTAATTTTCTAAAATCAAATAGTGAGAAAAAGAATAAATAGTGAACAACTAGAAGTACTTTGCATTTTAAAAATACTTAAAATGTCAAAACTCCCAGGGGTGATTTTTATGATAAAATATAGGGAAATATCTACAAAGAGAGAATGAAATCATTATTTTCAGATTTTTTACATTTTTAAAGTTTTATAAGTTTTAAGGTGTTTTGCAATTTTTATGGTTTTTATAAGGTATTCCGAAACAAAATTAATACTGGAAACAACTATCTTAATTTTTATGGAATTTTTGGATGATTTTTCGATTTCTTCTATATTTCTTAAAAACAAAGAGGATACTTTTAGGGTTTTTTGAATTTTTAATAATAAAAAAACATGCAAATCAACCCATAAAATTTACAATAAATAATACATGCTAGCAGTTGTTATAGGTAATTTTTAGATATTTTTTAGGCTGATTTAGTACTTATTGCATTAAATAAAAGACATGTAGTTAAAACCAACTCACAGAGACCTAAATGTAATTACTTTAAGTTTATGGGCCCTTGAAATAACAAATTCAATAACTATAAGGGCTTCTGTGCAAGTTGTCCACAGAATACATGCACATCATGTGAATCAGTCAAACAGTGGTATAAATGCAATTTTCAGAACTTAACATTCATTCCATAACACTAAGAAATTCAGATCAAATGCTACGAATAACCCAGAAAACACGTGAAGCTACATGTGATATAAACTCGACTGGACTGAAGTGTAAATAAATAAACTATAAGGGTCCTACTACAAATATCATTAACTACACATTTTATTATTGAACTAAAGCGAAATAACATAACATGCAGGGGTAACAAGAAAATATACCTAGGTGACACGTGGGACGCATGTGGAGGTTCTGATGGCTCTGATGGCTCTCTGCAAAGGGATCTGACGGTTTAGAATTTGTCGGTGACGTGCGGTCGTATTTGCTGCGTCAAGTCTGATCTAACGGCCAACAAAGCTGCTTGTCGAGCAGCTCAGATAGGGGGACCAGATCTGATCCAAGCATCAAGATGAGACACTAAAGGATGGCTCAAATCAAATCATTCTGGGGCGGTGACTCCAAATAGAGCAGTTGTGGAAGTGGCTAGAAGAACATGTGCCTAGGGAGCTTCGATCGGTGAAAGGTGAAGATTCGTTGCTCATATCAATGCTCCAAAAGGCTCAACAACGTCGGGGAAGAGCTCCGCGTCGGATGATCAGCTCTGATGAGATAGAGGGTGGTCGGATGATTGTAGTGATGGAGCTCTACCTGGAGGTGCTCCGCCTGAGCAGTTGAGACATAACTTATGTCTCCTCACGCACTTTAGTAGCTGCAAAGAAAATTAGGACTCAGGGCATAGCTTCGGTCCAGTTATTGCTTGGAAAACATCAAGAAAGCAAGGGGGAATGGGGACTTGATCTCCGGCGTATATAGAGGAAGGAGATCATACCTTAATCTCGCTCCGATGAACGAGCCTAAGGGGTTCAGGTCGTGAGGGAAGGGTCACGGTGGTATGATGTGTTGATCGGTAAGAGTGAGTGTGCGAAACAGAAAGGATGCTTCCTCGAGATTTCTTATGTGGAGATGGTGTTTCCAACACGTCACACGCAACAAGTACGCATATACAATGATAACCCTGTGATTCTCTCCGCAACATGCTCTCGGATCACCAATCGAACCAACATTTCTAGCGATGGCGTAGACTCTTCGATGACAATTCAAACGATGGCAGTAGATCTCTGACGAGGTTTGGAGAGCTAAGCTTAGGGTTCGTTTGGTTGCAGGGTTGGGCAGGGTTGGGTTGGGCAGGGATACCCCTGTGAATAGTAAACTGTGAGGAGGAGAACCCTGTTTGGTTGCAGGGCCAACCCGGGTTGGGCCAAGCCAACCCTGCCCAACCCTGCAACCAAACGAGCCCTTAGGGTTTCATCCATCTTCCTCCTATTTATAAGAAAAAATCAATTCGATTTGGATCTATAAGTGGATCCCGACCTATATATCTTGAGCTTTTAAACTTGAACTTCGATGTTATTAGACTCGTTGGAAAGGTATCGACGAACTCTACACGAGGAATTCATCTTTGCATCATTTAAATATAGGGAACTCTTCAAATTTTGAAAATACAAGATTTAACTTGTATCTCCTCACTGATAAGTTCAAAAAAGTTGGCTCTCGTACTCATGATAAAATTGGTAGCGAGGGTACCATCATATGCGAAGACTTCAACGAGTCGATCTTTTATTTCCCTTTTCCAATGAAGTAGAATTGCTAGAATTTTTATATGTCCTTCCAACTGCCAATGTAACTGGAGTTTATCCTGACATGGTTCTAATCTTTTGCACAAGCTTAATGCATGTAACATTATCCTTACCTCCTCCATCCTCAACTTCGTAACCGCCATCAATGTTGCTATCATCTAACCTCCGTAACTGCACCAATGAGGTCACCACTCACCACCCTATTAGATCTCTACAGTAAGGACACATATGACCACGCAAAGCAAAGTGAGGCCCATTTCGATCGCTTCATCCAAGGTTTGCTTGTGAACTCTAAGTATCTCGGTCCTAACCCCGAAGTTCTTCTTCATCTTAGGATGAAATTCTCTGCCAAAGATTACCATGTCTCACAAAGTATGGCATGTATCTTAGATTTGAAAAAAACTTAAAACGAAACAAGGCAGTTTCCCTGGAATCGAGGTGAGGTGTAGCCTCGAGGCAGTCGAGACGTAAGTCTCACTTTACAAGGATAAATATCTATAAAAGGTATAATAAATATATAATAATAAAATTATATATATTATGACTAACATATAATATATATCACTATAATATATGATGAAATTATAAAGATAGGAACTCCGGAAGAAAGATATACAAATGTATATGTCTTTTTACTAATTTTACATCCAATCAGCGAATGAATATGTTGATATTCCTTGGAATTCGAACTAACCCAAGTTGAAGAACCGTTGTTTGCACCCCTCATACCATACCATACCCCAACAAGACGGGGGTTCTACTCGGATATATGGATCTGTTTGTATATGAATAGTACATGAACTCCCTTTGAATTCTATCTTGTTTGTCCTTCTCGATATATTGCATATATTATTATGTGACAACTCCTTAAAATTAAGTTTACAAGTACCGATTTCTATGATATTTATTGATTTGTATGTTTAAGGGTATAACTTAAGAGTTCTTGACGTAATTGGACATGTTTAATGGTAAATATGAACATGAAAGCGGCCAAATTTTAGCACTCGTCGTGTATATTTCTATCTTAAACAAATAGGTATTTATAAACATATGAAAATTGCTAATAGGACAAATGATTTATATAAAAAATTGAAAATACAAAATGCCTCGAGGACCGCCTCGCCTCCACCTCGACTGCCTCGACCAACCGAGGCAGTCGTCTCTCAATGACCCCTTGAGGTGGTCGTTCTAGAGCGATTCTAGGTCGTCTTGCATAGAGACGTACTCCTCGTGTGCCTCGAGGCGTGTTTTTTGAACCATGCATGTATCATCTATGTCGTACCACTAGCTCAACCCATGCACTATCCTTCTCCATCTCATGAAATTCTCTGTTTCTCAAGTGTCCTCTCACCAATGTCTTTGAAATCAAAAAGATTGAGTTCACTCGTCAATCCGAGATAGCTCATTTGAACATATTTGATCAAAAGACCATATCACGGACGGATGTTGGTCACTACGATGAAGAAGAGCGATGATGACAACAACAAAGAAGAAGAAGACGTTGAAGAAAAAGCAACTGCTCTTGAAGGTGGACTGTACCGACCATCCAAATGGACTTTGTAATGGATTGAAAAAAACTTCGAATCCAATTTCAACAATTTGTTTGATGACACCGAGACACATGGAAACATCAACATGGATTGTTTGGAAACTTTGACGGATAATCCCATCTAATTCAAGAAGATATGAATAACCTTAAGCTGGAGCAGACGAAGCAAGGTCATAGCTATATTATTGTATTTTCAATTAATTTTATGTGTTTTTGTATGATTTAATGAACCTTAATATTGTATTATATGTATATTTGGGAATGATCTCTCCTCCCCCATTTATCCATCGCTTCACACCACATAGACATCTTGTACACCTCCATAACTATGTATTTCGAACATACCGCGTTGCCTTAGACAATGGGGATACTTTGACAATACTAAGTTGATCTATGCCTACTCATTTCTTGATTCTAAAAAGCATGACTTACATTGTATATGTGTTCATGAAGAGGTGTATGTGTTAATGAAGAGGAATCAACTCAACATAATTCAACTATTAGTTAGAGTACACCATTCGTGACTATAGTTTGTGTTGTATTTAGAATTGTAGTTAGACTTTTAATTGGAAAGTTTATATAATTACAATTGATGTTAATTTGGTTTTAATTGGGAAATCAATTGGATTGGAGGGAAGTTGGGAATTCCCAAATTTGAAATATGGAAAATTTGGGTGGAAGTTTAGTACCATACATAGTATCTCTAAACTTTTGATGGACTTATATATGAGTTCACATCCCAACTCTTGTAGCAGTAGTAGAGAGGAAGAATGGATGGTCACACACACACGTGCGCGCTCCGTCTTCGTCTCCAGGACTGGCACCGGCACCGGCATAGGCTCAGGAGAGTCAATTCGGATCTTGATACTTTTGCTGCGGGTTTCATTTGACCGATTGATTAAATTAATCAGAAAGACTAATTTGGATTCAATCGCATTGGGAATCTGACTCGATCCAATCGGCTCGTGTTAGGCGTATTTTTTGGAATCCGAAAGGACATGCCCGTTGAGGGGTGTTTTCAGAAATCCAAAAGTTACTGCGTGCTAGGGCACGCGAGCTCCTCTTCTTATACCCCTTTCCCCGCGTCATTTTTCTTCACTAGCAAGAAAACTCTCACATTGCCGCTTTTGCTCTCTGTTCTCCCACCCGCGACATGTTCTTCTCGGCTGCAAGTTCTCGGAGGTACTTTCGAAGACGATCTTGTCGATATGCGTGGACGAAGATCGTGGACTATCGTATTCTGGGAGCGGATCGCCAGTATCCTTCGCATCGGTATTGTGTGGGTGAAATCCTCTCTAAGGACAGTCCATTACATGGATTCTTCGATGACTTCTGATCTAATCTATTTATCTTTTTATTTGTTGCAATTCATTTATTGCTTTGTCGTTCCTGGATCATGCCCTGATTTATGCGTCTGATTTATTAATTGATTCCTGTTTGCATTGTGTAATCAGAAAATGAATGGGAAACACATGATTACCATCATGTTAATCATTATTGTTTCTCTATTAATTCATTTGGATCCACGTAATTACTGTTTAATTTATATAATAATGATCTTGTTTTCAACAATCTTAGAGATGATTTCCAGAACCGATTTTAAAATCATATCGGAACAATATTTAAATCGAGGGTGGACATGATGGGTATGCCTTAAAAATTCGGTGGTCAGAATTTCAAGTGTTGGCAAACACATGAAGATCTGGTTAACCACCATAGGACTAATCTCGATGCTTAAAACTAATTGCCCTCTAGTGGAAAAGGAAAATCCATCACCCGATAGCCAAAAGGCGTAATCTGCATGTAAGGAACGCGACCGTATATGTCATGATTACTTACTGTTGGCTCTGTCCAACACATTGTTTGACGTATATTGTTCGTCCACGCAGACTGTGAATGAGCTTTGGAAATATTTAGATCGAAAGTATAATACAGAAGACCTCAGTATTAAGAAATACTCCGTGGTCAAATTTTTAAAGTTTTTCATAACCGAAGGGAAGTCGGTATCTGAACAGGTACACGAGTTTTTACTTCTGCTCCATGGTTTAGAAGATGCTGAAATGAAACTTCCAGAGAAGTTTCAGATCATGTGCATCATATAAAAATTCCCTAAGTCTTGGAAAGACTTCGGTATGACCCTGAAACATAGGAAGGGGAAATTCTATGGATGACTTGATGGTGGCAATTGCCATAGAGGAGGAACACAGGTAACAAAAGCATGTGCTTCATGTCGATATTCAGGCTAAGGTCAATTTCATGACCTTGAAGGGCAATGATAAGAAGAGAAAGGGTAATAACAACAATAACATGAAATCAAAGGGCAAGATTCAGAAAAAGGCAAAGAATAAACCATGTTGGCACTGTAATCAAGTTGGCCATTGGAAGAAGGATTTTCCGTCCTTAAAGACTCAACCTAAGGCTGCAGACGAGAGTCCACAAATGAATATGATCACTATGGGACTTAGGGCTAGCGAGGGGTATGTCTCTGCAAAACCTGAACTATACCATATTCATGATTCAAATGAGTGGCTCGTGGATACGGGAGCCAATGTAAATATTTGTTCTGAAAGAACTTTGTTTTCTTCTTATCAAACATGCAGTGGTGGGACTGTGAAGATGGAGAACGATTCTACAGTCAGGGTGCTAGGGTCGGGACAAGTCAACTTGAGGTTCTCCTCTAGACGTGTCTGGACGTTACACGGGGTGTTGCATGTTCCTGACATCAAGAAGAATGTTTTATCTCGTTCTATCTTAGTTAGGAATGGTTTTGAAATGAACTTTAAATGTAATAAAGTAGTCATTCTGAGACATGACATTTTTAATGGAAAAAGTTATTTAGCTAATTTTGATTTGTTGTTTAGAATTAGATGTGATTCAGTAAACGTTAATGTTATGAATATTTTGAATTATGAATGTTCTAATTATGTGTCTCATGTAGTTAATAATCTAGAATCTCATGATCTGTGGCATGGTAGATTGGGACATGTAAACTTAAATTCAATTAAAAGGATGATGAATTTAGAGTTGATCCCTAAACACACTATTGATAAAACTCACTAATGTGAAATCTGTGTGCAAGCTAAGACACCTAGGAAGTCTTTTCAGTCTGTCTCTAGAGATAGTGAGATCTTGGATTCAGTGCACACGGATATATGTGAGTTTAATGGTGTGTTGACCTGAGATAATAAGAAATACTATATTACCTTTATAGATGATGGTAGTAGATACTGCTACGTATATCTAATGAAAATCAAGGATGAAGCCTTAGAGAAATTTCTTGTATTTAAGAATGAGACTGAGATACAAATAGGAAAAGTGCTTAAATGCCTTAGGTCAGAAACAGGAGACGAATATACCTCTAACTTGTTTGATGAACATTGCAAATCATTTGGCATAGTTCATGAAGTTACTATCCCTTATTCACCACAATCAAATGGGATAACAGAATGGAAAAATAGAACCTTAACTGACATGATCAATGCTCTCCTACAGAGTTCTGGACTTCCAACCTATATGTGGGGAGAAGCCTTGATTACAACTTGCCATATTCTGAATAGGGTTCCTCCAAGATATATGGAAAAATGTCCTTTTGAATTCTGGAGAAATAGGAAACTAAGCTTAAGATATGTCAAAGTGTGGGGCTATCTCGCTAAGGTTTTAGTCCAAGAACACAAGAGAAAGAAGCTACGTCCTAAAACTTTTGATGCGGTCTTCTTAGGTTACTTGGAAAATGGTTATGCATATAGGTTCTTGATAATTCGGTCTGAGTTACCAGGCATAGATGTCAACACTATTGTTGAACACCGTGATGCTACCTTCTTTAAGGATGTCTTCCCTATGAAGACTGGGATTCCTCAGAATTTGAACATTGATAGTGCCTCTACATCAGGATCCATTCCAGATCAAGTGGAAAGGATAATGAATGTGGGGGCTGAGACTCAACCTGAACCCAATGACCTTTCAGAAGAGGTTGAGCCAAGGAGGAGTAAAAGACCTTAGATAGCCAAGGATCTGGGTACCAACTTTGTTGTCTACCAGATCAAGGGTGATCCACCAAGTTACAAGGAAGCCATGGCTTCATCTGAACCGAAACAATGGAAGGAAGCCATCAAATCTGAGATAAATTCCATTATGGCTAATGGAACTTGGGAGTTGGTTGATTCACCCAAAGGGTGCTCTACCATTGGGTGCAAGTGGGTGTTTAAGAGAAAACTTAGGCCTGACAGATCAATTGAAAAGTACAAAGCCAGATTGGTTACTAAGGGCTTTAGGCAAAAGGAAGGTATCGATTATTTTGATACTTATTTTCCTATGACTTGGATGATCACAATTCGGACGCTCATGGCATTGGCATTTATATACGATCTCTCTATCCACCAAATGGATGTAAAGACCGCCTTCTTGCATGGCGATCTTGAGGAAGAAATCTATATGGATCAACTTGATGGACTTGTGACCCCCTGGGAATGAGGGAAAGGTTTGCAAGCTTGTTAAATCCCTTTACGGATTGAAACAAGCACCAAAGCAGTGGCAAAATTTGACAAAACTATTTTGTCATGTGGCTTTAAGGTTCAATCCGATAAGTGTGTCTATTCCAAGGTGAAAGATGATGAGTGTATTGTCTTGTGCGTGTATGTTGATGATATATTGTTGTTCGGATCACATATGAGGATTATTAATGAGACTAAGGCATTCTTAAGTAGCAAGTATGAGATGAAGGACATGGGTATTGCTGATGTGATTTTGGGTCTCAAACTGACAAGGTCAGTTGATGGGATCGTAGTTTCACAATCTCACTATGTTGAGAAGGTACTTGAGAAATTTGAATATCAATATTGCAAAGCTGTAATCACTCCTTTTGATTCATTCAAAACGTTGTTTAAGAATAAAAGTGGAGCACATGTAGCTCAGCTAAGGTATTCACAAGTGATAGGACGTTAAATGTATCTTACAAATTGTACGAGACCTGATATTTCATTCTCGATTGCAAAGCTGAGTAGATATACTAACTGTCCTGACCGTACTCACTGGGAGGCTCTGTATCGAGTACTGAAGTACTTGAAGGAAACTATTTCCGTTAGTTTGCATTATGGTAGACATCAAGGTTTGAAAAACCGGACTGGATGTTGAACCGGTAATTTGGTAAATATGGTTTGACCGGGTCGAACCAGTGGTCTGAACCGGTCGAACCGTTAATGACATCACGATGATGTCATCTTCCACATATATCAAGAAAAAACCGGACCGTTCATCCTCTACAGGTCGAACCGGTCGAACCGGATTTATAACCAAGTAGAAAATCAAACTTTACTATAAATAAATATGCTTTCACATGGAAAGTAAAGTTCAATTTCATAATGTGCATATCCTGAAACTAATTCAATGCAATGAAGTTCGCATAGTTGAGCCTCTTGCCCAACTCAAATCGGAAATCATTCTTATAAAATTGGAGGGATTAGTCAGTATCAAAGCAAAATTCAATTATCATTGTCAGAAATGTAGTTAGTTGGTATTGATGCTTATGTACATTGTAAAGTTTGTATTGAACATTGGAGGGACAAATATTATCTAAATGCACTTTGTCACTCGTATACACTGCATATTTTAAAAATATACAATGTATCATTCAATGGTTACGTACTAGACATTAAAAATATACTGTATGTTTTAAAAAATTGACAACTATAACATATTTTCTTTTTCTGAAATAGCTGAAATTACATTCAGACTTGCTAGAACATTGCTAGTGCTTGATGAAAAAATACATGCGTTATTAACAACCTATATTATTCATTATTTCTATAAATTATGCAATGGTTACATGCCTCGAGAATATGCAATGAGCATTTTTCAAATAAATCAGACATGTTTAGCCTCGATGTTATTATTATTGAGATTGTGACATGAGAAAAAGGCAACACTATTTGCAATTTTGGGGACCATTAATCTTCTAAATTTAATTAGAGCTGTAAACAATAATATAATATAGTTGCTTTGCTTCCTGCCTGAGATCGGAGAAATGGAGGGATGATTGACCCATCTAATAAATTTAAGAGACGTGCAATTACAAGTTACAATGACGAAGGTATCAAAGAGGATGGTGCCGGTCTGCAGTGTGCGTCGATATCTCAGTCACCGACTAGCCTTGCAGGTTGATAGGGGAGGGTGATGTCAACAGGATTATCATCAACCAGCAAATCGCCGCCGGAGAGGAGGCCATTGTCACTGGATGTGAGGCCTTCTCCAAAGGGAATGAGGAATTGACCGAGATCAATGGGTAGAGATTGGAGTCACATGTGATTCGGCTGGAAAAACCTACAATAGTGAAGACGAAAGGTCCAGGAGTGACGTTTCGGCTTCTCAAGAAAATTGAGAAATTCGGTCTTTTAGGTCCGGTCCATTTTGGTCAAACTGGTCCGAGTGAACCAGTTTAAATGCGGTTTAAAATTTTTTAGCTAAAATGTCAGAACCGGCTGGACGGACTGGAAGTTCACCGCTTCACGATTGAACCGGTTGGACCGCCCGGTCCGGTCCGGTTTTTAAAACATTGGTAGACATCCATATGTACCAGAAGGATATAGTGATGCAAGTTGGATAGGAAAAATAGAAGAATTTGGGAGTAATGGTGTCACTGGATATGTCTTTATCCTTGGAGGCGGTGCAATCTCCTGGAGGTCTGTAAAGCATATCATTCTAGCTCGATCCACCTTTGAGGTCGAGCTGTGTGCTTTGGACACCACTGGAATTGAGGTTGAATGGCTAACGGAACTTCTGTATGAAATTCCCATGGTAGGTCAACCAGTTCCTACGATCTCCGTACACTGTGATAACATGACCACAATTGCCAAGATCAAGAGTTCAAAGTTCAATCAGAAAATAAGAAGACACATACAAATTAGACATAAGATGTTAAGGGAGTTGGTGTCTCGAGGAGTGTTGGTTGTGGATTTTGTTGGATCCAAAGACGACAGACAGATCCAATGACTAAGAGACTTGATAGATCTTTAATCCTAAAGTCTAGACTTGGGATGGGACTAAGACCCATTGGGAGTTCCTCTACAGTAGCAACCCAACTTATCTGAGTGGAGATCCCACAAAGTAGGTTCAATGTGGTAATAATAAGTTGTTTAGGAGAATTGGTTGGCACTCTTAGTTTTATCTTATACATGAGTGTTTTATCTCTGAAAGCATGAGTGTCATTTAAGCTGCAAGTTTAGGAAGAGCGTAGACTCTGAATGGGTTCAAGCCTTTGGGCAGGATGTTAGCAGTGCATCCTTGGAGAACGCAACCAATGTGAGTGTTACTGTAGGCCGCAGTTAAAGGAAGAGGGTATTTCCTGAACACACTTATGAAACATGATAAGGGTGCATGACCTTTAAGAGCACCAACCCTAAAGATTGTACCAAGAACAACGCTTTGTTGTTTCTACCGTATACTTTAACACCAAGGTCTGAAGTTCAAGATGTAGTTCACTTCGTTAGAAAGTGAAAGTAGTAAACTCAGATAGAGGTTCAAACCGGAATGTACCTTTATTGAAAGCAAAGTGTGCCAGCCGAAAGATGTCTTTTAACTCTCTTTGAATATCCTTTTCAAATCGATGAATTCGTGAGGGATTGTTGTATTTAGAATTATAGTTAAACTTTAATTGGAAAGTTTATGTAATTACAATTGGTGTTAATTTAGTTTTAATTGGGAAACCAATTGGATGGAGGGAAGTTGGGAATTCCCAAATTTGAAACATGGAAAACTTTGATGGAAGTTTAGTACCATACCTAGTATCGCTAAACTTTTGGTGGACTTATATATGAGTTCACATCCCAAGCTCTTGTAGTAATAATAGAGAGTAGGAATGGAGGGCCACACAAGAGCACGTGCTCAGCTCCGACTCCGGCTCCACCATAGGCTCGGGAGAGTCAATTCGGATCTCGATACTTTTGCTGCGGGTTTCATTTGGCTGGTTGATTAAATTAATCAGAAAGATTAATTTGGATTCAATCGCATTGGGAATCTGACTTAATCCAATCGGCTCGTGTTAGGTGCGCTTTTTGGAATCCGAAGGGACACACCCGTTGAGGGACGTTTTCAGAAATCCAAAAGTTACTGCGTGCTAGGATACACAAGCTCCTCTTCTTATACCCCTTTCCCCATGTCGCTTTTCTTCACTCGTAAGAAAAGTCTCACGTCGCCGCTCTTGCTATCTATTCTCCCACCTGCGACCTGTTTTTCTCGGCTGCAAGTTCTCGGAGGTACTTTCAAGGACGATCTCATCGGCGTGCGTGGACGAAGATTGTGGACCACCGTATCCTGGGAGCGGATTGCCAGTACCCTTCGCACCGGTATTGTGGGGGCGAAATCCTCTCTAAGGACAGTCCATTACATGGACGCTTTAGTGACTTCTGATCTAAATTATTTATCTTTTTGTTTGCTGCAATTTGTTTATTGCTTTGCCTTTCCTAGATCACGCCCTGATTTATGCTTCCGATTTATTAATTGGTTCCTGTGTGCATTGTGTAATCGAAAATGAATGGGAAATGCATGATTACCATTATGTTAATCGTTATTATTTCTCTGTTAATTCATTTGGATCTATGTAATTACTATTTAATTTATGCAATAATGATCATGTTTTCAACAGTTTGGTGGTTTTATTATGCACATTTTGAAGCACTTTGATTTCTTCACATTCTATGTCGAAGAAATTTGATGGCTCCCTTTTAGTCAACAAGTATACCTCTTTAATTAAAGGACACTTCTAAATTTAGGCTTTTACAGAGATAGTGAAGCAACTGGAGTTTGATGTTGATTTGTTTGTTATAGTTTCTGTTATCTCAAACCATGTTTGATGTTTCTAAGACTTTGCCTATAATAGGTATATAAGTACACAACTATTTGTTTTGCTTGCTTATAAATGTCATATTATTCTCATTCAAAATATTTTATATCTGTTTTTGGTAATGCTAAAGGGGGAGAACATTTAACACAGGACTTAGCAGCAAGAGTAATTTCTTGCAGACCCTGCCTTATAGATAAGGGGAGCTTATGGCAAAAATAAGTGAGGTATCTTCTCAATAGAGAAAAGGGAAATATCATTAGTGCCTCTAATCATCTTTCAATTTTGAAAATGACAATTGCAAATATATTTATTTTTTGCTCTACTAGCCCTTGTTGCATGCAAGATGATAATAGATTATTTTATAAAAGAATTGTTATCATAAAACTTTTCTATCAAAGGCACACGATGTAGTTGAAGAGTATGTCTAATCCTAAACACTAACCCTAAATCATAACCCTAATCCTAAGACTATATGATACTCTTAGCGAATGTGAAAAATTCTATGTTTTTTTATAGAATTTTCTTAAAAGAACCTAATGATAAATTATACTAAAAGTAAAGTTTTCCACCAATATTCTCGTCGGCCGACTGATCTAGTCACCAAGTCAACTATTCAGGTCAACACTTGAAGACAATCTAACTGTTGGGCATCAAAAATTGATTCATCGAGTTACTTGCATTCAACTATTTATTTCTCTATGAGTTTACTACTCTTGAGAGCAGTTATGAGTCATTTTTAAATGTCGAGAAGAATCAGTTGACTCATATTCTTATTCCATCAGTTATTCTTTGTTTAGTCAACTAAAGCAGAATCTTAGACAACTATTTTGTTTTTTTAACCATTTAATTCCTAACATTAATGTAAACATTGGAATTTACCCTTTTGGGTTTGACGCCTCTTGGTAAATGAGAGAAAACCTTTCTAAGGAAGAGGTTTCCTACTAATCGCATTCATCGCTTTTTTGTAGCAATTCATCAAAAAAAATTTAACTTCTACAGGTCTCTCACTCTTGAAACTCTCACTTGCTTTTGGTGCCCCATTGACTTGATCTCGCATTGTTTTCAATGTCGAGCTTGCTATAATGTGTCAAATCTACTGCACTTTCATTCCATACTTAGTCATGGAAACATTCTTTTCAATAAGCTTGTCTTAGTTCATACTATCTAGTTAAAGGCTCTTTTAGTTAGTCATTCTGGTAGATAGAAGTTGTAATTGAGTGTGTGCGTGCGTGCGCGCGTGTGCGCGTGTGCGCGTGCGTGTGTGATACTGGACAAATTTAGGGCTAAACAATGCGAGATACTTTACATGATACAAATCTCCTCATTGAAAGGATATTTTATTGCACTTGTAGACAACTTTATGCGAGCCGGTTTTCAATTGAACTAGTATTCACCTCGCGCTTTGCACAAGACTTTGTTTAAAATAAAATGTAGTTATGAACACTTTTTTTATTTTATGTAGATTTTATGGTGTGATTATATTTGTAAATTTTAAATGGTAGGATTATAAATGTGAAAAATATCTCTCAAACACAAATACCAAACATATAAAAGCACCATGTTATATGCATAGGATCCTTCTCTTTCTTTCTCAAGGTGGGTAGAAATTTACAAGTGTAATTATATCGTAAAACATTTAATGTAAGAAGACTCTACGCCTATACCAACAAGCATTGAGCCAATCATGAAATGTAACCATTATGATGCATGATATCTCATAAAGTATCAAAGCTAACTCATCTCTCTTAAATATTAACAAAAAAAACAAATGGTTGTATCTATAGATGAGTTTGGACTTTGATTATAAAGTCAAAATTTACTACATAATTTGGAAATATAAGAAAACCCCTCTGAAATCTCGAACAATTACTTGTTACATTGCATGTTGGCACTCTGACCACTACATTAATATATGCATTTGGATGAAACGGACCTTATTTAAGCCACAACGACTCCTTTGATGTATAGCCAGAGCCGCTCGATCAAGATCAAGTGGTTCATACGAATTATGAATTTTGATAACCCTTTACATGTGAACCGTTCGATCATGATCGTGTGGCTCCGACTCCTCTGATTTAAGCCATACAGAGTTATTGAAATTTTCCATTACTTGAAAATAAAAAAGGGTGGTCACTTCTACCAAACGCACAGAAAACAACCACTCGGCTACGAATGATGTAGAACATAATGGAGCCTAATTTGACAGGCATCAAAATATCTGAAATAAAATGTTTATGCAAAAAATGTGATATTGATTTGGTTTGTTTGTTCTAAATTCAAAGCTTCTCCTATTCGTGGATGGAAAATGCCGTCATTTATTCTTGAAGAGAGCACCGCTACGAAATCTCTCCATCTCCTTCTGCACCGCCGGCGACCCTCCCCAACCTCAGGAAGATCGGGAACCTCACGGCCTTCACCGCGGTCCCATCGCCACCCCATGCCGTCTCGAGCTCCTCCACCACCTTCGCCGTCAGCAGCTCCACCCCGCTCTCGCGCGCCGTCTGGTACGCCGACCACGACCTTATGTACGTCATGTACTCCTCCACGTCCATCTCCTTCCTCGCCTCGAACTCGAACGGCCCAGTGTGCGCTTCCCCCTCTACGGGCTCGAAAGGGAACTCGATGGTCCTCAGTTCCTCGTCCACCAACCTCCGCTGTGGTGCCCAGAAGCGCGCGGAACCTTTGTAAACTTGGTCATAGACCGAGTCCACCTGGGCGTCCACGCGTGGCACGGTGTAGCACCACGGTGCGAGGACGCCACCGGGGCGGAGGACGTGACGGACTTGCGCGTAGAAGATACGGTGGTCGAGCCAGTGGATGGCCTGGGCGACGGTGACGAGGTCGACGGAGCCTGCGGGGGCGACGCTGCGCGTGAGGTCGGCGAGGGACATGGTGTGGGGAGTGTGCTGGTAGCGGACGTTGGGGAGCTTGGCCGCATGCGTCAGCTGCTGTTGGCTCGTGTCCGTCGCCACCACGTTGGTGAATATTCCTGCTAACTGGCGACCAAAATATCAGTCTCCCTTCGGCGCCTATGTATCCATAAAGTCCAGAATATAATACACTCAAATAATCTAATTTTAGCGGATATGTATATAAGGTTTTTAAATCGGATAAAATAAAAATATACAACAATGAGGAAGTAATTTCAGATGAGATGCATATAAATACAAAAAAGAAACGAAAATTTGAGGTGATTGCCCTCTCATACTATACTTACTATACTATATATTAAAGTGTATCTTTCATAAAAAAAATATTAAAGTGTGTCACACGCCGTGGTTGAATTTATTTTTGCCGCAATATCATTATTTCTTACCATAATAATGAAGTCAGCTCACATGACTTTAGGACCATGGCAATGAGGTTGTCCGGTAGAGGAATGTTGTTTCTGTTTAGTTGGAGGGAGAGGATAACGATGAATAAAGAGAAATAAGTGATAGTTATTTGATATTCTTTTTTCGGTAGGAGGAAGAGGATGAGGAGGAATAAATGTATTATATTGATAAATGTTAGTTATTTGTATTTTTATGACAGAAGAAGTTTATGATTGAGGATTGTCTATGGAGGGAGAAGAATAAGGAGGGAAATCTCCTCTTTATTCCTCAAACCAACGACCCATGAGGGTGTTTTGTTAACGGTGTACTTTGAATTCTAAATGTTTCAAGAAGGATATATTGAATTGCTTAAAGACTAAGGTGTTGTTAACAGACATTAAACAATTAATATTTGGATTCATACGAATCAATATAAATGCAATTTTCGATTCATAATCGGATTAAGAAAAGAACAATCACGTAATTTTCGATTCATAATCGGATTACAAAATGCAAAATATGTCGATAAAACAATATATTAGGGCCAGAGCTAAGAAAGGTAAAGCAATAAAGAAATTTTAGCAAAAAATAGTAAGTATATTAAAGTATGGATCATTGAGGAGCCCATGAAAGATTTTCCTTAGAGATGATATCACCAGCACAATACTGATGCGTATGATCGTGGCGATCTGCTTTCAGGATACAACGGCACATGATCGTTGTCATGCACATCGACGAGATCGTCTTCGAAAATACCTCAGAGAACTGCAATCGAAAGAATATAAGAAGGATGCCTCACAGTGGAAGAAAAGAGGTCACGAGAGAGGAGAAAGTTGTCTTGCATATAAATAAAAGAGCGTCCATGGATGGGTATGTGTAGACCTAGCGAGTGACCTTTCGTATTCCGAAAACACACTCTCAATGGTTGTCTCTTCATATTTCGAAATGACAGCTAATTCTGAACCGTTGGGTCAAGTTGAATTCCCACGACAGTCTAATCAAAATTAATCAGTAGGATTAATTTGTTCGACATCTAAATTGAACACAACAACAAAAGTATTGAAATAGAATTGACTCGTCCGAGCCGGAGCCAGAGGAGCGGAGTGCACACGCGTATGTGGTCCTCCATTCCCTGTCTCTACTATTGTTGCAAGAGTTTAAGTGTGAACTCATATGTAAGTCCATCAAAGTTTTAGAATTAATAAATGTGGTACTTAAACTCCATCCAAATTTCCTTTCTTTCAAATTTGAGAATTCCCAACTTTCCTTCCAACACTTAGCTTCTCACTTGAAATCAATTTAGCTTTCCAATACAATTGCGTATGTTAACTGAGTTTAAACCTAATTGCATTAAATTTAAATACAATAAAATATGCATTCTCTTCATTTCTCATCACGAATTGAATTTTTTTGTGCATTCATTTCTATAAACGAGCTGGTTGGGTTCTCAACATACCTTAGTGGGCTTTGTTGTCATTGTTTTCTCAAATTAGCTTTTTCATAAGTTGTTTTAAGAGGTATCGATTTCTCAAACAGGTAACAATCAAAGGACAACTACTACGAAACAGATTTACTGAAGGGAGTGGGCAATTAGACCTTACGAGCAACGCACCAGAATCGTGTGTGTTGATGTTGTGAAAGTGTCTCATATTTTAGTGAGAGTTCCTTCCTTAAATATTTTAAAATTGATTTATCATTTATTATATGTCTTCTATTGCATGGTTTGATCATGGGTTTCTCACAATTTTTGTATTCGTTTCATATTTTTCCAATCAATAGTGACATGTATATTTTATTCAGATCTATGATATAATTAATGTAAACAGAAATTAATCACATCAATTTATTATATTATAAGTAAATTGCACACAACATAGACACCATCCCAATTATGTCTTTTGAAAATATGGAATGCTTTTATAAAATCAAATTCTTTTTCCGATGAATAATAAAACTCAGATTATACCTAAAATTCTAAATGCCACAGCATCTAATTTATAATCACAATGTTAGATGGCAGGCAACATTGTTGGATAGCATGCAATTTGCAAGATGCATTAAGCTTTCAATCACTTGTGAATAACTTATTTGACTACATGTATTCCACTCTTATTCGTAGGCTATGGCCCTGACTTGCGCCACAGGAATCTGCGTGTGATCTTTTACAGTATGTTCCTAATTCCCACAGACAACAGTCGAGACGACATAAAAATACTGGAATAGCGGAGAGAATCGCTTTAATGAGTACCAACCTCCCCCCTTCGGATAAAATCACAACTTTCCACCCTGCCAATTTTTTTTCTCAATTTTCTCAATTATCGGTAGCTAGTCACAGATCTTCCGTTTTCCATATGAGAGAGGGACACCAAGGTAACAGATCGGGAGAGTACCACAAGCAGTGCCCAATTCCATGCCACAATCGCTGCCAACATCATGCAAATGTACAAAAGGAATTGCCGAAGACTTACCAAGATTGAGGGTTAGCCTCGACATTTTACTTAAATTTTCCAATGTTGCAGCCATTCCCCCAGCTTCCTCTTTGCCGTCTTCGATAAAAAATGGTATCATCAGCGTATTGTTACATCGGGAGTGAAATACCTCCGTGGGAGTATCTCGCAGTGAGACCGTTTCTGACAACCTAATCGACCATATATGAAAGAACATCCGCTGCGATGACAAACAACATAGGTGCAAGTTGGCAACCCTGACTAACCTCACGTTGTGGTTGGAAGAAAGCCCCTTCAAGATGGTCGTTGATAAGCACCGACTACGAGGTAGTAGTGACACATCACTTCATCCAGGAGACCCAGAGATCTGGAAAGCCCCGCTTGTACAGGGTTGTCTAGAGGAATCTCCAATCCATAGTATCATAGGGTTTAGAGAAGTCCACTTTCCACAAGACACCCTTAACATGCATGCGTTTCCAATCCGAGATGATTTCATTTGCCATGGCCATGTTGTCTGCGATTTGTTTGTTCGGAATGAAGGCTGATTTTAGCTGAGAGATGATATAATCCATAATCCTATTCAGTATGATGGTGTGAACCTTTGCAATGATTAGGTAAATTGCGTTTGACAAGTCTATCAGTCGAAAATCTTCCACTCTCTTAGGAACCTCCTTCTTAGGGAACAAGAAAATGAGTGCTTTGTTCAACCTCTCTATTCCAGCATTTTCCCGAGCAAATTAAGTAACCACCTCAAAGACCTCAACCCCCAATAACGACCAAAACTCACGGTAGAAAAAGATCAGGAAACCATCTGGTCCTGGAGCACCATCAACATTTAGGTTCCACACCGCAGTTTTAATCTCTTCCGTTGTGAAGTCATGTATCAGGTGAGAAGCATGCGCCTCTGAGATCCTTGCCGCCCCCAGGTCGGTCCCCTTCCATTGCCTGACCTCCTGCTGGTGACACGAAAATCCAATCGACTAAGATGAAATAAATATGTAATGTCCTTGCCCCTAGTCAATCAGTTTGGTCAACAAGAAAAATATATAAAACCACTCAATGAAATCAAGAATATGTAATGTAAGCGGTCTTCACTATTTTAATTTACCTGATATAGCGATCATGGTCGAACACAAGGAGCACGATTGAAAAACTAAGTAGTCAAGTTTTAAAAATATTTTATTGGTTTTTTATTTTTATTTTTAAAATTTTAAATGAACACACAAATCACAATAGGCACACACACTCTTTTTGTATTTTTCAATTATATCAAAAATACTCAAAAAATCCAAAGAAAATGTTTTTAGCTTTTATAATTTTTAAAATACTTTTGATAATTTTTATAGAATTTTCATATATTTTGTATTTTTCTAAAAATCAAACAGGGATAAAAATGATAAACAATGCACAATATGGAGTATTTGTAACTTAAAAATATTTTAAGTATCAAAAACTCCTGAAAACTATTTTTATGCTAAACTATAAATAAATATCTACACACAGGAACTGAAATCACTATTTTTAGATTTTTCTACAATTTGTTACGATTTTTATAAGATTTTTGGTATTTTATAATTTTTTTGGGTTTTATAAATAATTAATGCACGCCATTTGCATAGAAAATAAAGGACAATAAAATACATCTAATCTAATTTTTTGGAAGTTTTCAAATAATATATGATTTTTAATGAAATTTTCAAATTCAGACAGAGAAAATGACATTATTTTTTATTTTTAAAAAATATCAAAAAATAAAATGCAATGAAATTTATACATAATGAAGACGAATACAACGAGAACATAAAATGATTTTTCAAAAATTTAATGACAATGAAAATATTTATTTTCACAATAAAAGAATACAAATGTAAGTCTGGAAACATAGGACTGAACAGCAATTATTTAAAGTTTTTGCTTTAAAATATAACAATAAATAAGACAGAGGTGAAAATGCAAATTACCCATGTAAGGCGTAATGTGCATGTGCCGCTCTAGAGGTGGGGTTATTTTTGCAATATTCGAAATTTCTAGGAGATATGGATGCAATTTACTTAAATTTTTAATAAACCCCTAGGGTTTCCCTGATGTTGTTGATCTCACGTTTAAAACCCAAAACCCACAGGGTGGAGATTCCTCTACCCACTAGGGTGCGTTTGGTTGGAGGGTTACTCCCCACTTTGGGTGGGTAACCCCCCAAAACCCACACTTTTAACCCACTAGTGGGGTCCAATCTCTTCCCATCAAAAAATATATATTATACCATCATATCATCTAAAAATCATAAAATACTCAACTTCTACTCACTATTCCAAACTTCAATACAATCACATCACAACAACTACCCATTTTTTCAAATTTCAATACAATCATATCATAATAACTATCAACTTTTTCAAATTCCAATACAATCACATCACACAAACACTCCCAACCATTAACCCACCAACCAAACACACAAACACAAAGGGTGCAGGGCACAGGAGGTGTGTCACTGCCCCTCTCGTTTCCATCTCTTCTCGCGTGCCGATGGGTGGTTGAGCGACGAAGTGGTGACACATACACGACTATGCTGGAGGACCAGCTGTGCGTGGAGGGGCTCTTGGCAGATGGAGGAGCGTGGGGCGCTGCATCGACGGACTGAGGAGGAGGGTGACACACGCCCTCCAGGTGGCGTATCCGCTGGAGGCTTAACGCGGCGCAGGCTGGTGGATCTGGAAGACCCAGCTCTGCCCCAGGCGGAGGAGGGGCGACGAGAGTGAGGCTATGGTGGAGGTCATCGATGGTTGTGACGGAGGAGGGTGTGATGGCAGGCAGTGGCTGAAGCGGTGGTGGCGAACGCGCACGGATGGAGGCGATGGTAGAGGGCTTGATCGGGTAGCGGCGTCGATCTCGCGCGGGGGCGCGCTACCTCAAACGACGGAGGGTGGCAGGGATAAACCGTGCAAGAGGTGGGCGCGACCAGGCGGCTAGCTACGGCGGCTCGCAGGTGGATGGCGGTCACCCGCTATGGAGGGCAACGACGGCTGGGGAGTGGTGGCCCTACCGCTATTATTTTTCTAATTTTTATTTTGTAAAACGGAATCAGCAGAAAACTTTTATTATTTTTTTTATATTTTTTAAAATAGGAATAGAAATCTCTTTTTTATTTTTTATTTTTTAATCTTTTTTATTCCTACAAAATAAATGTTAGAATGAAAAATATTCTTTTTTTATTTTTTATTATGTATAAACAAATGAGGATGCGAGCACGAGGGCTCGATCCAAGAAAAACCAAATATGAAAAAATGTGAGCGGATGCGGATCCTGCGAAATGGAAGATAGACCTGAAGATCCGTTCACCGTGTGTGATCGGAGGTGTGTGGTTGCGTGAGGTAGACTGGAAATGTAGAGATTAAGAATGTGAGATGAAAAATTAGATTCAGGGGTGGATCAAATCGGGATGGATATTTTTTTTGGAATTAGGATCTAAAATTTAATCATGAAATCGAGACACAAATTAAATTTAAAATTTATATAGAGGAATGATGGAAAATAAAATGGATCTCACCTTGGGATTAGACATGCTGTGATGGCCTTGACGAGGACCGACTCGCTGTCACCGAACAACTCAGAGGCTGGGCAACCTTCTGCGACAAGAAGCTCTTGAAGATCGGGCTCCTCTCCACCAAAGATTGATCAAGAGCAAATGATGGCGGAGGAGCTCAATAAAAAGAAGAAGAAAAATAAAAAAGAAAAATAATTACAAAGAAGGAAGGTATTTAGTGGTTAATTTAATTAATTAATTAAAATGAAATTTATAATCAATAAAATAATTAAAATAATTAATTTACAAAAATTTAATTAGCCACATTAATGGTGGTTATTTAGTTTATAAAATCAAATCTTATATTCATGGTAGGTTTTTAAATGAAATAATTAAATAAAATAAATTAACTAATTAAATTTTCATAATTATATTATTTTAATTAATTAATATTAGATATTAATTTTTTAGTGATTTTTTTATATAAGGAAATTCGTTATATACAAGTAATTTATATATATAGTACAATATACACATGTACAAATAAGAAAATTATTTTTTAATTTTTTTAAAATTTTATTTTCATATTTATTTTTAATAATGAAGAAAAATATTTACAATTATTTACATTATGTATAAAAATAAATGTGAATAAATATATACAATAAACAAATGGTGAAATTGCAGAAACCACCCCAAAAAATTGACTTTTCAATCGTAAATCCAAAAATTATGAAACTATAATCATTTTAAAGATAATTAAATTTAGAGTACAATGAAAGTGAGTTTGATTCAATTTGAGTTCGTATGGAACTAGAATTGATCTTTCAACGGTCACTTTATGGCTTTTTCTGAGTGTGGATACTTTTACTCTATACATGGTTATACTGCAATTATTTTTATTATTTACAAAACATTTTTATTTACAATTTCTATTTAAAAAATCATTTAATTTGAGATCAATTTATATACAAATAAAATAGTGTACATTTTGTACAAATATACACGAATAAAGTTTATTTTTTCTAATCCCCCTACTTTATTCCTGATCGATTAGGTCAAGTTTTGATTTTCTCTCAAGGTTCGGGCCAGTCAGCATTTATTTCATATATACATCCTTTATTTTTTCTTTTTTTTCTTTTTCTTTTTTATTCTTTTATTTGAATATAAAAGTGTTAAAAATGCATATTTAACAAATGCATGTAAAATGGTAATTTCATGAAATTAGTGCGCATTTAAAGGTATTTAACTAAGGAAATAAAACTTAAATAAAAGAATAAAGGCGACGATGTTAGACATGCGAGCCCACGGCGAGCCATTATGCAATAAATGTTATTGCAAATATCATTCCCTGATCTGAAATGAAGAATGAATAATTTACATAATAGGTCCCTTAGTACAATTAGGGTTATGTACCATGGCCATCTTGATGATCATAGAGCTGTTGATTCAACTGTTGAATCATAGAGGTTGGTGCTTGGATGAATATCTAAAGAGTTAGATTGAGGACTCGTCAAGCACCGTCAAATGATTGTTAAGAGATGATCTCCAGCCTGAGTAGGAGATGGCAATCCTTATATCTAAAGACTGATATCTGACCGACCTCTTGATGCAGGTCCTCTTCATAGGAATAGAGATTCGAAGGTGTCAGGTTAGTTAGGTCAAAGAGTTGACTTAACGAGACCGAGATAACCAAATTCCTATATCGTATGTTGTCACGATACAGGCACGCATCCTCTGACCGGAGACAGATGTGTTACTATATGTTTGAGTATGTACATTTGGCAGACCAATAGGTTGATGACCTAACCAAGGTCTATACACCGGCGCGCAGGTGTGCATATAAGGGCATATGAGTAATACGATCTCTCAAAGGGATCATACAGGTTCAGTTACTAAATCGGAAGACATGAACTCACTCATGAGATATTGGGAAGAATCAAACTCCATGCGCATAGTCGTCTCGCTTTGAAAGCTTGACTGAATTTGTAGGTTTGATATATACTTTTGGAAAGTATGTGATCAAGACCTAGGTATGATATATGCTTTTGGATAGCATATGATCGATGCCGACTCCCAATGATCGAATGAGAAACTTACTGATAGAACCCTGAAGTAGATAGTGTAAAATTGATCTAATACTTCGGGTTTATTCTGGGTCTTCCAGTATGCAGGATGTACAGGTATTGGGAATACCTGAGAGTAATATGATCATAAGACTGTATAACCATGATGCTTCCATTCCTAGGGAGTGTTGAAACGGGTCTGGATTTTAGTGACTCCTCTCAATAGAGAAGTAATCTTATCTTGGTCCAATTATTGGACATTGATCTGTATATGTTTCAGATGCAATGAGAAGATTAGATTTGCGGTTTTGATTTAATCCAGCATCTATGGGAGGCCCGCGATCTGGATTTGAGATATGATCTCAATATCCAAGTCACTATACGTGGAACAATACAATCGCCCTTTCCTTATCTCCAAGTATTCGCGGAGAAAGCGCATTATCCTTGAAAGGGTTTAGGATAATTTCATTGTTGATAATATGTATCCGAGCATTGAGAAAATAGATAATTAAATGTGATTTAATTATCATGATTAATATGAATTTCATTCATATTATAAAGAGAGTTGTCTTAGATAACTAAATGTGATTTAATTATCAAAGATGTAAATAATGTGAATGTGATTCATATTATTTAGGCACAAGAGAATAGTTATCCAAGATGATTAAATATGATTTAATTATCATGAATATGAATAATGTGGATAGCAATATCCATATTAGTCATATATATTATAAATATGATTTATAATATATAAGACAGAGATGATTGTAATTTACATTTCTTAATTAAATATTAATGTGAATTGGATTCACATTGAACATAAAATTGAAATGTAATTTACATTTTATTTTGGGTTGTGAATACGATTCACAAATTTTTCAATGGCAAGAATGCAATATCTACAAAATAATTGTGAATTATTTTTGTAGAATAATTTGCAATAAAAGTTGTTGCAAATCATGGAGATTACATAGAAGACAAAATAGCCACCTTCCTAAAGGAGGAGGGTGGACGGTCACCACTCCTGTTAGGAAAGGGTGGTCGTCCCCCCTCTCCACATGGAAGGAGGCATTCTCTCTTCCATTGTCTCCATGTATTGATGATTTAATTTTGTGATTAAATTGTGTTGATTTATCAACATATACTTAATCTAAATTAAATTAATTGTTGTTGGTTTTTACTAACACAAATCTTGACCATTAAAAGAAACACAATCAATGAGAGCCATTGGATTTGTGTTGTCTCATTGATTGAGATCCATGGATCCCAAAATGTTATAAAAGGAGAGGCACCCCTTTGCTCTTCTTTACACAAGACACAATGCTTTAGAAGCACATCTCTCTCTCTCTTTCTCTTCATACGCCTACTCTCTCTCTCCCTCTCATGTGGCCGTCCACCATGGATGCCCTAGAGAGGTTCTCCATCACCGCGGCGTCATCGTTATGCTGCCTGATGGTTTGCTCATGGATCTCTATCTCCTTCGGTGCGCCTTGCTAGTGAAGAAGACGTCGGATCTCGTGTGTCGAGATCAGGAGATCCACCGCTTGGATCATCAACATGGATTGCGAGAAGCACGTGGTTCATCCCCGCGCTCGCAAGCGTCTCCTCCGTCGGATCGGACTTGAGACAGGAGGTCTCTTCATTTAGAGACTCGATCGCAATTACACAACAAGAGGTAATCCTATTACTTGTTTGTGGTTTAGACGAAACGATCCGAGAAGTGTTCTTGGATCATGTGGTTCCGTCGCATGAAAATTTTTTAATTTTCGCTGCATAGAACAACTAGTCCGACTAGTCGTTCTTCATCGTATTCGATACGACGCTCACGCTTCCGTGATGCGCTTGAGGATTATACCACATCCTTCAAGTGGTATCAGAGCCTTAGGTCGGTGGTTTTGGATATGATCCATTAACCGAGGACGACTTGGGTTCATTAGGGCTTGCGAAAGTTTTCTTGCATTTCATTTTCGCATCTCTGTTTTGAGATTATTTTCGACACTGTTTAAATTGTTTAAACACGAAAATAATAATTAGATTTTGTTCCACTTAAATAAGGAAACCGTAGGATCTGAGTTTGCGTGATTTCGATTCCGTTTGCTCTAAGTTATGCTCATTTTAGTGAACATGTATCCACTGTTTCAGGGATTGTGGATCATGACATAATTAAGATGTTAATTGCAGATTTGAGACACCTTGAAATGCGTGCAAATCACTTAGGTTCTGTTGTAAATCAAATTAGCAAACTTTATGAACTTATTTTGCTTAATTTGGATTTAAATTGATTGAGATATTGTATTTTTGGTAAGTGAGGGTCACTGCTAAAAATACTTTCCTAATCAAGAACCTAGTGATTGTTATTTAATCAATTATTGAAATTAAATTATTTAATTTCCTAGAATAATTATGCATAAATATTTGAGAAATATTTGATGATAATCATTTCCTTAAATGACATTGCCTTAACCAATATTTGATTAGATGTGATCTAGATCACTAATTGGTTACATGATCTATATGATCTACATTCCAACAAACATGTTGCTTGAATAGGACTTGGGATTTGTTTAGCAAATCTTATTATAATGTTAATCAAAATTGTTTTGATTATTATTATATGGTATAATTTCGATTGAAGAACCGATGATCATCTCAAGCACAAAGTGATCTATTTTGCATTATTCTTTCCCGAGGTGGATATGGTGTCTAGTCGGAGAGCATTGGGGTAGCGGGTTGCAACGTATGTGGTCCGTCCCACTCTCGTCGGTACTGGCCATGACAGCGAGTAGGGTTTGTATAATGCTTAAGAAATCATGATGTATTTCTAATTGTTAAAATTTGAAATAATATGTATTTGAGATAATATCATAATTCAAGTAACAATTAAGAATGTTTGTTGGATATTAATTGGATCATTAATTTAATATGATTAGATTAATTGGATTCCAATTAAAATTAAACCACTCTATTATGAATAGAGTTGTCAATTCCCTTGGAAGAATTAGTCGTAATGAATAAGATTCATAATGATTAATTAAAATTTGAATATGATATGGAGGATCACATATGACATCCATGGTCTCTCGTCAAGGCGGAGGGTTCCATCGCCAAGGATTGTATGTAGGAGACGCCTGTCCAAAGTGACAGCTCCTGTATGCAAGCACATCTGGATCGGGCTCTTCGCTTCTCGAAAGAGTAAGGACGTATGCGTAGTGACCCCAATATCGGGTCCTTATATTATTGGGGCAATATTGGATTGCGCATAGCGAGTTGTATTCCTGTTGACGGTTGGTTCAATTAATGACGGGTCAACATTGCCTTAGGGGTGGTAGGCCCGGGTGTTAAAGACCGAATTGGGAGATGCAAGTTAGACTCGCAAGGCAGAATGTGTTCCCGCTTCTTTTTATCCGAGTTGTAGGTTCTCATATTATTGGGATGCAACAAAGATAAGGAAGGAGATCCCAGATCTTGCTTGAGATATAATGGTAAGTATATCTCTTACATTGAAAGTGATTAAGGTAATGAACTTTCAGTGTTGACAAAGCAAGATAACTTTGACATAAAATTCGTAAATCAAAGTAAAATATGTATATATATGTACACTTATGCAAATTTCTTATTTCAGACAATCCTTCATTAAACCCAATCAATGTTATACTCAATGATAACCAGTAAAATATCATGGATTGAACTCATGGTCCAAATATTGTGCTTGCAGTTGGACACATAATGTATGTGGTTGCAATATGCAAGTCTCCTCATACTAATGAGGAATGACAATTAAATAAATAATAGGACTACATCCCTAGGGTTTGTATGTCTCTGTAGTCTTGATCTCTCATCGAATGTACTTTGGAAGTGACAAGTCGATGATGATAATTGCAATTGTCAAATAATCCTTATAAAATCAATGAAGATATTCTGGCATACATATGTGCTCTTTCACATTTAAACATGAGTGACATGGTTCTCTGCATCATGTACAATGGTAGCTTATAAGAGATGATGTATTCAAATTTTTTGAGTACATGCCTGAACCTATGTTTTAAGAGTTTAGATGGATGTAGATACGATGAGTGTCATCGTTCTACTGTCTATACTCTTGTCATTCATGAAGCTTCGTAATATTCATAGTGTATGAATTTAATGAAGCATGTATAAATGTAGAAATGCTCTTACATTGAATTCTTTTGAATTTAACATAAGAGATCCTTAATCTTAAGCAATGGTTGTTTATAGATAAAGGGAGCGCATGGGTTGGACCCAAGTAAGAAGGAAAGTCAAAGATTTGACTGTACTTCTATGACTTCCATATGGCATCCAAATAGTTGGATAAATGCCAATACTGTAATAAATTGGTGTGTTGATAGTATGACTATCAAGTCTGTCTAGAATCCTTAGAGAAGGACTCGGATAGAGCATCAGAATAATCTACGTAAATCATTGATATTGACTTGCTTATTGAATAAGATACAGTTTTATAATTGTATCTCAATCTTCTAACAACACTTGCAATGGGTTGCATATGTTTTAGAAGAGTGGAAAATTTGATCTTAAGATTTATAGTCTTCTACATGGATATTGATGCAATTGTTGCAACAATCTCTATTGAATTGACAGACTTCTCAATTTCAGTGGGAGCCCTTAGTCATAGAGAATGTCTCTATGATCCAGATATTAGAATACACTGTTGTTTATTTCTAAATGTTGGAGATAAACGCAAATTCTGGAATTTATTTATCATAAAGAGTTATGATGGATATATTTCAGATAGTAATCTAAAAATCTAGTGGACTCCACTAAATTGGAAAATTAATGAATGGTTCATTAACATTTCTAAATGCTGAAATTGAACCTTAAGATCAACAGGAGGATGAAGATCGTTTGACAATGATCGAGCATCAAGCCTTGGACATTTGTCTATTGATTTGATCGATAGACTAGTAAGAGATGAAACTTTAGAATGTCTAAAATTTCAAAACTTACATACTTATGAATATTGTATTCAAAAGAAAAATGTCCAATACACCCTTCTTTGGGAATGGTGCAAGATGTCATGGTATTTAGGATCTCATACTATTGATGTATGCGGATCATCTATATCATAGTAAACATTATGGATATGTGATATCTTTTGATGATTATGTATGATATGAGATTTCTTCTCTTCACCTAAAGAGACCTTTGAAATGTTCAAAGATTTCATAATTTTGGTTTGGAACCAAAGTCTGAAGGAAGATGAAAATGAATTTGGTCTAATCTAGGTAATCAGTACCTATTAGATGAATTCATGGTATACCTTACGGAGAAAGGAATATCATTCCTATCTCACTCCTCCTGCCAAACCTAAACTCAATAGAGTTAGAGGGAGATACAATTGGATCATGTGTGACATGATCTTATCAATGATGAATTTTAGCATAATTATCCCTTAGTTTCCAGGTATATATGTGTAGTAGAGACTACAATATATATCCTTAACAGGATTCCATGCAAGTAAGCTGGAATTGAGCACTAAAGAATGCTACTTCATTAGGAAAATAAAGGATGGTATTGGATACCTACTTTATGACCTTGAGATTCTTAAAATATCTCATCTCTGAGAATGTGATTCTTAGAGGTTGAGACTCTTGAGAATCAAGATGAAAATGAAGTGTAGGAACTCAGTTAATCTTGAGAAGATAATGAGGCTCCTGAAATTGGAAACTAAAAGGACAATTAAAGATGAAACACTAATACCTCTTCAAATGAGTTTGAGGATGGATTCCATGTGTCAGAGAAATCTGACAATGATCAGATTTCATGTGATGAAATTCCTGAGGATCATAACATGGAAAGATGGATGTTAGCAATAAAGTCTAAAGTAGACTTCATATACAAGTGTTGTATATGGACCCTCGAGGATCAACCTATATGGGTAAGACCTATAAAGGTCTAAATGGATCTTCAAGAGAAAGGGAACCTGATGAGAAGGTAGAGACCTTCAAAGCACGGTTCGTAGCCATGAGTTACACACCGGAAGAGAAGACATTGCTTGCGATGAGACTTGCTCTTCGGTGACCATGCTTAAAATCATCAGAATATTGCTAACCTTAGCTACACAACTTGACTATTGCATCTTCAAGATGTAAGTCAATATTGCATTCCTCTATGAATACCTCTCTGAGGATATTCACATGAAGTAGCCCCAGGGCTTCATGGTTAAGGAAAGCAAGGTTTGCAAGCTAGGGAATCCATCTATGGACTCAAATAAGCTTCTTGAAGTTGGACCATAAGATTTGATGAAATTATAAATGTTATGATTTCAGATGGAATCTTGATGAGCCATGCGAAGCTTAGTGGGAGTGCCTTTATGTTCATCATGCTAAATGTAGATGATATCTTAATCATTTAAAATGATATAAGGATAATAATAAGTGTTTTATAATCTGGTTGTTTCATAACTTGAGATATGATCTCAAGGATACCTCTTGGATCTAAGTTCTGAAGTTATTCAGAAGCAAAGAGTAGAGGATATTGGGACTGTCACATTTGTAGTACACCTTGGACATATTCTATTCTTAGAAACTCCAAGAAAGGCTTCCATCCCTTAAGATATGGTACTGACCTAGTTAAAGGGATAACACCTCAAAGAGTTGAGGAAGTGAATGCTAGAACTACTTGCACTTGTGCATAAGTTACGAGAAGCTGAGTGTATGCTAGATGTATACAAAAGCCAGATATCTGCCATGCAGTGGGAGTAGCAAAGTGTTGCTAATCCTGTTGTGGAGAGAAAACACTTGATTGCAGTAATAACAATATCTTCATAGAGGACAAGATTTTTGAGATAGTGATCTCAAAGTCTTATCTTCAAAAACTTAAGACTTTATAGATTGAGATCTAAAAGGTCTTAACTGTGGATACTTTAAGAGATAGTGATCTCCACGAATATGGTATTCTGATAAGGATTATGGAAATACTAGTTATGATAATTGTTAAGCTGTAGTGTCAAGGGACACTGTAACTAACAAGATTGAGTATTGGTTGCATGAGATGCAACATTCACATTAGATGCGAGCACTGTCAATGAGAATATGCTAGTGCCGTAAAAGGATTTAGCGTAGTCTCGCGGGAACAGAGTGACTGATCAGCTTACCTGGCTATTTTCTAAATAGCCTATGATTGTCACATGAGTGCGGGTTTAAATGATTAGCCCATTAATGGCTCTTTGGGCTAGTGGGAGATTGTGGGACATGCGAGCCCACAGCGAGCCATTATGCAATAAATGTTATTGCAAATATCATTCCCTGATCTGAAATGAAGAATGAATAATTTGCATAGTAGGTCCCTTAGGGTTATGTACCATGGCCATCTTGATGATCATACAGCTGTTGATTCAACTGTTGAATCATAGAGGCTGGTGCTTGGATGAATATCTAAAGAGTTAGATTGAGGACTCATCAAGCACCGTCAAATGATTGTTAAGAGATGATCTCCAGCATGAGTAGGAGATTACAATCCTTATTTCTAAAGGCTGATATCTGACCGACCTCTTGATGCAGGTCCTCTGCATAGGAATAGAGATTCGAAGGTGTCAGGTTAGTTAGGTTAAAGAATTGACTTAACGAGATCGAGATAACTAAAGTCCTATATCGTATATTGTCACGATACAGGCGCGCATCCTCTGACCGGAGACAGATGTGTTACTATATGTTTGAGTATGTACATTTGGCAGACCAATAGGTTGATGACCTAGCCAAGGTCTATACACCGGCGCGCAGGTGTGCATATAAGGACATATGAGTAATACGATCTCTCAAAGGGATTATACAGGTTCAGTTACTGAATCGGAAGACATGAGCTCACTCATGAGATATTGGGAAGAATCAAATTCCATGCGCATGGTCGTCTCGCTTTGGAAGCTTGACTGAATTTGTAGGTTTGATATATACTTTTGGAAAGTATGTGATCAAGACCTAGGTATGATATATGCTTTTGGAAAGCATATGATCGATGACGACTCCCAACAATCGAATGAGAAACTTACTGATAGAACCCTGAAGTAGATAGTGTAAAATTGATCTAATACTTCGAGTTTATTCTGGGTCTTCCAGTATGCAGGATGTACATGTATTGGGAATACCTGAGAGTGATGTGATCATAAACGATTGTATAACCATGATGCTTCCATTCCTAAGGAGTGATGAAACGAGTCTGGATTTTAGTGACTCCTCTCAGTAGAGAAATAATCTTATCTTGGTCCAATTATTGGACATTGATCTGAATATGTTTCAGATGCAATGAGAAGATTAGATTTGCGGTTTTGATTTAATCCAGCATCTATGGGAGGCCCGCGATCTGGATTTGAGATATGAACTCAATATCCAAGTCACTATACGTGAAACAATACAATCACCCTGTCCTTATCTCCAAGTATTCGCGGAGAAAGCGCATTATCCTTGAAAGGGTTCAGGATAATTTCATTGGTGATAATATGTATCCGAGCATTGAGAAAATGGATAATTAAATGTGATTTAATTATCATGATTTATATTATAAAAGGAGTTGTCTTAGATAACTAAATGTGATTTAATTATCAAAGATGTAAATAATGTGAATGTGATTCATATTATTTAGGCACAAGAGAATAGAGATCCAAGATGATTAAATATGATTTAATTATCATGGATATGAATAATATGGATAACAATATCCATATTAGTCATATATATTATAAATATGATCTATAATATATAAGAGAGAGATGATTGTAATTTACATTTGTTAATTAAATGTTAATGTGAATTGGATTCACATTGAACATAAAATTGAAAATGTAATTTACATTTTATTTTGGGTTGTGAATATGATTCACAAAATTTTCAAAGGCAAGATTGCAATATCTACAAAATAATTATGAATTTTTGTAGAATAATTTGCAACAAAAGTTGTTGCAAATCATGGAGATTACATAGAAGACAAAATAGCCACCTTCCTAAAGGAGGAGGGTGGATGGCCACCACTCCTATTAGGAAAGGGTGGCCGTCCCCCCTCTCCACATGGAAGGAGGCATTCTCTCTTCCATTATCTCCATGTATTGATGATTTAATCTTGTGATTAAATTGTGTTGATTTATCAACATATATTTAATCTAAATTAAATTAATTGTTGTTGGTTTTTACCAACACAAATCTTGACCATTAAAAGAAACACAATCAATGAGAGCCATTGGATTTGTGTTGTTCCATGGATTGAGATCCATGGATCCCAGAATGTTATAAAAGGAGAGGCACCCCTTTGCTCTTCTTTACACAAGACACAATGCTTTAGAAGCACATCTCTCTCTCTTTCTCTTCACACGCCTACTCTCTCTCTCTCTCTCCCTCTCATGTGGTCGTCCACCATGGATGCCCTAGAGAGGTTCTCCATCGTCGCGGCGTCGTCATTATACTGCCTGATGGTTTGCTCGTGGATCTCCGTCTCCTTCAGTGCGCCTCGCTCGTGAAGAAGATGTCGGATCTCGTGTGTCGAGATCAGGAGATCCACCGCTTGGATCATCAACATGGATTGCAAGAAGCACGCGGTTCATCCCCGCGCTCGCAAGCATCTCCTCCGTCGGATCGGACTTGAGACAGGAGGTCTCTTCCTTTAGAGACTCGATCGCAACCACGCTTCAAGAGGTAATCCTATTACTTGTTTGTGGTTTAGACGAAATGATCCGAGAAGTGTTCTTGGATCATGTGGTTTCGTCGCATGAAAATATTTTAATTTCCGCTGCAAAGAACAACTAGTCCGACTAGTCGTTCTTCGTCATATTCGATACGACGCTCACACTTCCGTGATGCGCTTGAGGATTATACCACATCCTTCAGACGAATCATGGATTCATCACCTGTCTCCTCGATGAAGCACGAAAATGAGCTACAATAGCTCTTCCCATATCATTGTTGCCTTCCGCTCTAACACCATTCACCATTATCGATTTTAGCATATTAAAGCGATGTCTTCCGTTGGCCATCCGGTGAAAATATGCAGTGTTTGCGTCTCCCTCCCTAAGCCAACACTGGCTAGACTGCTACCTCCATTCTATAACCCTTTTCTTATCCTCTTCTGCAATGATCTTCTGTGCATCTTCTCGTAAGGCAATCTCATCAGGGAATAGTTCTCTATCATCCTACACATTATCAATCCTATGGACTTCAGCCTCGGCCGCCAAGCGACTTGACAATCTCGCATCTCTAGACTCCTTCTTGAAGGCGCAACGATATTTACGAAGAATACAAAGTTGCTGGGCAAGGCGAGATGCAGCCGACCCCGAGACAATGATAGAGGGTCAAATGTTGCAAACAAGATCTCTGAAATTCCCCTCATGTAGCCAAACCCATTCAAATATGAAGAAGCCTTGTTGCACGAAGTCAGCTCCAGAGTCCTAAATGAGGGGAGTGTGGTCTGACCTAGTACGCAACCTGGAGGTGCATGAGGAAAGTGGAAACTCGCTCATGAGCTCTTGTGAGGCAAGGAAACGATCAATACGTGAACGAGAGCCCAAATTCCTCCAGGTGTATTTTGTATCAAATGCATCAATAACCTTAAGATCCAGGATATGAATCAAATCCACAAACAAAGAAGAGCCCGGATATTGTCCCCTACGAGAACGTGGGCGATCCAAAGAGAGAAGAGAAACATTGAAATCATCGCCCAAAATCCAGGGCACTCCCAGAGACGTGCCTCGCGGATGTCAGCCCAAAGCTCATCCCTCAGAGAGTGGGAGCAGGGGCCATAGACATTAGAGACTGCTAATAATGCGCCCGCCAAGGTATTCTCCAATATGGTCATGAGAACATGTTTACCCTTGGTTTCAGAACAGATTATGAATAGTGGCCCCTTCCATGCGACCAACACGCCCCCCGAAGCTCCAACAACATCCAGAGTTCTGTAGCCAGAGATGGTGTGTGCCCCCATCAACTCCACAACAGCTGGGGACAAGAAGTAAGCTTTGTTTCTTGTAAAAGGATAATATCACAACGCCATTCCGAGAGGCAGGAGTGAGCATCCGCCATTTCTCTTGGTCACCCAGACCCCTTACATTCCACGTTAGGATCTTCATTTAGCTAACTTATTGTTGCCCATAACTTGCACCACACCAACCACTTGTGCCACTTTTATCTTTCTCTCTGATAAAGTATGATCTTGTCCTCGCCCTTTGTTTTGAGGTTTGTATCGTTTGTGTCTTCTGTTGATCTCAACTCCTGGTGGAATTTAGTCTGAAAATGAGCAGTTGTCCATAGTTCCCATGAAAGATGATGAGGGTTGCCCATGCTGGTCATTAAAAGCATTCTCCAAAGTGCTCGCCGCGTCAATGAGGTTCAAACACCTATCTGCACCAACGATTGTGACAACATCATGTATAAAAGGCATAGAGATCTGTTCCACCAGCGGATCCGATAAAGCCGATGCTGTAGGAGGTGTAGGCACGTCGAGCTTGAGCCCATCCTGCGCATGGTTCTCTGGGTAATCCTTCTCGGGTACTCGGGAATCGAATAGAACCAGAGCTTCAATGGCAAGAGGATATGTTAGTGGATCCACAATGCTGTCTAAAGTCACGATGGATTTGAGAAGGGGATCCGGTTGTGGTTGGATCGAAGTTGAGCCAACCCAAATGCTACCAGGGCTCTTCGGTTGTGCAGAGCAAGGGCGTGCCTTTCCAGTTTCTCCATCATGACCATAAGATGGAATGACTCTATATTCCCCATCGACACTAACAATATTTTTGGTTGGAAATACCGACGTATCGGTTGGATTTTCCAGAATTCCATTGGAATTAATTTGAATCCCCTCACGATAGGAAATAACATTAATATTTTGAGTGCTTTCCGCCAATAGATGCGAATCTTTTGAAAAGGAAAGCATTAAATGTGAATGCAAAAACAACGAAGTCGGTGCCACTGATAACGCGCAATGACGCCGACATCGTGAACGTCGGTGGTGGAATGACGGTCTTGACCACCCATTCGAAAATGGCGTGTCCCACATGCAATGAGAAACTGGAATTCTTGGTGAACGGAACCCACCTTCAAGAATCACGTATGCAGCCAAGGGATGGGAACCTAGTTGCCTCCCATCTGAAAGAACCTTCGAGACCTAACTGATGAATATTCGTTTCATCATCTTTATTCTATCATTTTGGCCTTAAAAATCCTAGTAAATACGTGTAAATAGGTTAAATTTAGACATTTTAGCATTTATGCATCATTGTGTAAATAGTGTACAAAATGCATTTTTAAAAGATAGAATTATAGAATAAAGAAAAAAAAAGAAAAAGAATAAAATATTGCAAATATTTTATGACCCGAAACCCCGAGACCTAGGCATCTTGATGTCTAGGTCGACAAAGAATAAAGTAGGGGGAGATAAGGGCCAAAATACAATAAAAATACCTTTTATTTAATTCATTCTTTATTCATTTTGGGACCTATTTTTAGTTCCACTTTTTATACATCAAATAAAGAAATTTTGAACATGAAAGTTGTAAATAATTAAATATAGAAAAACATAAAATTAATTTCATACAAAAACAATGTAAAGCCGCTCCACATCATTTTTTTCGACTTTCCTTGCAACATTTTTTCGGCTAATTTTTTTAGTAATAGCTATCACATAAGACGTTCATATTTTTTAATGGCTTTTCCTTTTTCTTATTACAATTTTTTGCAAATCTTTTGCATACGTTTTTTTATGTGCGTACCCTTTCTCCATTTTTTTGAACATTCCCCCTTTTTTATACTCGCCCAAACTGGGCCTGGAATCATGTAACCCCAATTTTTTTAAGATAGAGTAGCCCACTTGGGCTCTCAAACAAATAACCCCATAAATATATATTTTTAACTTGGATCAATCTGGGGCCTTTCTCCTTTTTTTTATACTCATGGGGTCTATTTGACTCTTCCCCCCCTTTTTTTTAGCGCAGCTCCTCCCCCTCCTTTTTTTTAAAGCCACGAAACCTCTAGGGTTCCCCTCTCACAAAGACCCCTTATATAGGGTTCCACGATGATAACCCTTGTCACGAAGCCACCGCCATGCCCCCTAGTGGGGATCCTTGCATCGATGGACTTCGCCTTTCAAAGGACACGTCACAGGAGATGGAGGGCCATCGTGCGGTCATTGGAGGGCCACCTTCACGAGGTGAGTGGGGCATCTTCACCGCTTGGAGCAATCGGGCTGGACGGCAGTGCTTGGTTGGCTGCATCATGCCTGGGAGTGGGGGCTTGTTGCGGCGGAATCTGAGCCTCCGTGGGAGACTGACAATGCGGCAAAGGTATGTGATGTCGTGTGCCTGCTGGAGTCAGGGATGATCTGGGTGAGGAGCCCTAGTCACCGCTCAATATGCATCTCCACTTGGGGCCACGTGATAGGGAATGGGATCTCGCATAGAGAGCGTCGTTCGCTCTCGTTGTTGCTGCGCAAGGTGAGCCGTCGCCTTCCCCCTCTCTTTATGGTGAAGGGCTCGTCATTGGAGAGGGCTGGCGCACACCATGAAAGGAAAACAAACACTACAAACTAGTAGCTACAAAAACACATCTAATATTAGACCTGGTAAGTGGAGATCACACATCATCACGTACCTAATTTTTTTGTTAAAAAGGAAAAATATAGGTTTACAGAGATAAAGTTGAAAATTCAAGGATAAAATATTGGATTGAAGAAAGAACAAGTACCAAGAAAAATCATTATAGGTTGGAGGACATTATAAGAACCTCCCTAGATTAAGCTAGCAAGAGAAGATAAAAATTTATGGTCTGAATAAGTTTCCAGAATCCCAACTTCCCAGACCTGTATCTCTCAAATAAAACCTCAAAATGTATCAAAATCACCTTTAATTATACATAACTTTTAATAACCTATTTAATGAAGGTGGTTTCATATTTTTCGAAACTACGGTTTGAAAGTTGAGTTTGGGACCCCTATTGTATAGCTATAACGATTAAAATATTCATTTTATTTATTATTCATTATTTTTATATTTTTATAATTTTGTAAATATTATTTATAATATATGTTTGTAGTAAAATAGGAATAAAAACACAAAGAAAACATAAAAATAAAATACTTGTATACAATACATAAATGAAATATTTATAATTATACCTATATAAATAATACATCTGTTTATGTAATTGTATAAAATACATCAGAAAAATAAAATAAAAATATATTTAAGTGTATAAAATTAAATTATAAATTTATAAAATGGTAAAAAAATTAATAAAATTAAATATACCAAACAAAAATAAAATATTAAAATATATAGATGAATATATTTATATTTAGCCCTTAAAAGGTAACTTATAATTTTGAACCTCGAAAAAAATAAAAATCAGAATAAAATAATTCAGAAAATAATAAATATTTTTATTCTCTAAAATTAATAAAATCATTTATTATTTTAATCGATTTTTTAATTATTTTTTCCAACGATTTTTCTGGTTGGTCCACGTGGACCAACCAGATTCAACCGTTGGTTGACGTCGGTCAACTCTCTGACCGGGGTCTGCCATGTCGTCAGACCTGGTTTTTGTCCATTTTTGCAGATTTTTCTAGGTCGCATCTTTCCCCCTTCATGTCGGTGTCTTCTGAACTTTTTCTCCCCGTAGGTTGACCGTACACGCCAAGAGTTTCCTCGGGGAATGGATCATGGATTCGGGAGATCTCCCTCGTTCTTTGAGCCGCTAGACCTCTCTGTACAAAACACCTCCCATCACCTCCTTCGAATTTGAACCCTCTTAGACCACCGCCCTCTCCTCCTTTCGTGCCAATCGACTGAGGAAGGTGACAACTCCCTCATCTTGTTGTCAGGTTGATCGAGGAGGCGACCGAAGGGCGGCTCCACCTCCATCTCTGGCCTCTGGTCGTGAGGTCCTATCTCTGGTCTCTTGAACATTGAGGTTCTATTTTATTTATGCTTCAGATAGTCATAGTCGTAGGGTTTGATTCTGAGCTTTTATTTCGTGTTTTAATGGCTTAGATTTAAGCTTAAGACATCCTCGTCGGAGCTCCGCTCCGGCCAACTTCCATCATCGCCATTTCACATCCATTACACACTAGCAACCCGTAGGACCCATATCTGTCATGTTTGAGTTTTGCTTGCAGGTTCTGGGGATCAAGAGACTCCATCTGGGGTCAAAAATTTTGAGGGACGAGCAACCTGGAGCATCCCTCGTCCCTTCACGTCGCGGCAGACCTTCGGCATCTCCCAAGCCATTTTGTGGCCGCCGACTGATTAAGGATCACTCCAGGAAGCAACCTGTCCATTTTGAAGCGTCAACGACTGCTGGAGAAGCACGAGCTAGCCGGTGGAACCTCACCTTGGTGAAGTTCTTCTCGATTCTTCCTCCTGCCTCCTTTGCCGTTGGATGAAGGCCGTTCTTCCAGAGCTACAACATCCGTCTGATCGACCCCACTCGCCATCGTCAGATCCACTTGGGCCTTCTAATCGTGGCCCTCCATCTATGAAGGGGTATCGGAGCCCCAGATCGTGACACGTGTTTGAGTGAGCCGCTTTCAGCCGTCCGATCTGCCCCTTGAGTGGGTATTTTGCAGTTTTTGCCCTACAAATTTTGTATTTAAATATTCGAACTTAAACTTTAATCTATCGTTTTAAATATTTTGGAACTTTTGCAAATGAGCCCCCTCACGTTTCAGATTTACAATAGAGCCCCCGACCACGTCACCTCACGTGACTTGTGCACTTGAGGCGTGGCATTTCGTCAGGGAGCCCCTAGAATTATTGTTATTTCTGTTTAGCCCAGAAACTCTTTAATTAAGTTATTGACTTTCTAGAAGAATTGCAACTTAGCCCCCCAGTTTTTGAAATATTGCGATTTAGTCCCTGCCAAATGCGTATCAACACACGTGGGCTTGGCGTGTTTGCAGAGATACGCATGGGTTTCTGATGATTTGTGATTGGTCCTTAAATATTTTTAATCAGTTATAATTTTGTGAAAAATTGCAGATTGTCCCTCAAACTTTTCATATTTACAAAAATACCCCTGTTAGTATTGCTTTTTCTCTTTGTTGCTTGTATTTATTTCAATGCATCTATAAAATCCTAAAAAATCCGCAAAAATATATTTAGGTCACTGTTGCATTATAATTTAATGTCATATTTTATTTTTTACATTTTTATAGAATTTTATTATTTATAAAAATTCAAAAAATGTATTTTCATCTCTGTTTGTATTAGAAAATACATAAATATTATAAAAACTCTTCAAAAAAATTCCAAAAAAATTATATTTTGTTTATTTCTGTGTGTTTTACCATCAGACCAAAAATCAATAAAAAATATAAAAGAAAACTCAAAAATAGAAAACTCTAAAAACCTTATAAAAATTTATAAAATCCATTTCCTAAATTTTCTCTATTCCATTATCTGTAGTTTGAAGTTAATTTGGAGAATTTTGGATACCATTTACTATTTTTCATCTCTATTTTAATTTCAGGCATTTATTTTATTCATTGTTTTGAGTATTTTGTACTTTAAAAATACCAAAAAATAGTAAAAATATAGAAAAATAACAAAAACATTAGAAAAATATAAAAAGCACAAAAACATTCTATTTCCTATATTTTGAATATTTTTACCTATTTTTATCTCTCTCTCTCTCTTATCTCTCTTGTGTATATATATCCCATATAGTTTTACATCCTTATTAAAAGAAAAAGAAATTATAAAAATATAAAATATAAAAAGAAAAATACAAAATCAGTAAATTAAAAATCAAAATATAAAAATATAAAATCAAAAATTAAATAAAATATATATATAATTAAAAACCCACAAAAAATAGCACTTGTATAGACAAATACATCACATTGCATTTGAGCTTGATTGCCCTGATCTACCTGCTTGCTTCCTGTGTTCGACACTCTACACTACTTGCACTATACACATCTTTTGTAGAGTTATAATAAATTTTAACTCCGCACCGCTTTTCATTATTTGATATCTGTTGTGGGTTAATTGTTGTTTGAATTCGAGTTCCGTGTGAGGTCAACTCAACGACTGTCGATTCGCCTTGTGAATTGACACGACCTCCGCAAAATCCGTTTCAACAAATGGCACCATTGCCGGGGAGCAACAACGTTTAGATTGGGATTCTTGATTGATTGTGATATTATTTGTCTATATTTTTGCTCTATTATTTTCTCCTTTATTTGATATATCCTGTTGAGTTGTCTAACCCATCCCTTTGTTGACTTTTGTGTGAGGAACCACGGATCGAGGGAGGCGCTCTACCCTAGGCGCCTACGCACCACGTGAAGTCGGCGTCAGCTTGCCGACCTCGCACCAAGGAGACTTAGAGAATTTTTGAAGACCGAGCTCCATTTATTTTCTTGCATTTATTTGTGTAATTTTGTTGAGAGAGAGACCATTTTTATTTGTAGTAATACAGGTACTTTGGACTCTGGACATTTGGGACCAATTTCCAAGTGATTGTTCACTTGGGGACTTATTGCGGTTTTTATGATTTTCTTTGCATTTTTTATTTTGTTTCCCGGTTTTGTTTTCTTTATTTTGTGTGATTGAGCCCTTAGTTTTAGGATTGCTTGCAATAGATTAAGGCCAAACACATAATACCATTGCATGCTCCTATAGATTTGTTTGGACTTACTCAAATTTTAAACTGCTTCTCACTTAGTCTCGGAACCGCCGAGCCGTCAAAGTTCTCCATACAGTGGTTGCAGGATCCATTGTGGTGGGCACCGAGGAGACTCCAAGACCAGACACTTCGGTTCCATTCTAAGTCATTAGCATCGGTTCTTCACCTAATAGAAATTTTTGAAACTTAGGGTGATTTCATCAGCTTGCATTTGCATATAGATACGTTTCAATTCTGTTGAGCATCTTTGCATGAAGAGTGCTGGAGGCAAGGTGAGCGTTTCTCTTTAGCATACATCATTGATTTGCCGCTTGCATTGCTTTCCCGACTCTCCCTCTGATTTTTCCAACCTTGGTGCTAAGTAAAATTGACTCCTCGTTAGGCGTGTGCATTTCTCACTAAAAATCCAAAAAAAGTGATAACCAATAAAATTTGGACTGCTAACATTACTTGACCCTAAAATCAACCAAAAAGGAAAATTTTATTTTGGGGCGAGTAATCCCCTCATTGTCTTCGCTTTTACTTGCTCGCGTACACACTAAGGATTAGTGCCAAAATCCTATTCAACCCCTATGTGTTTGCACAACATTTGGACTTCTCACCTAACTCTAAAACAGACAAGATAAAAGACCGCTCTTTTACGGTCTCGACTGAGTTGAGTAGGTAAGTTGAGTTTGCTTGTGACTGCTTGTGTGTATTCTACATAGCCTCTGTGCATTTGCGCCTTTTTCTCACCCCTCTTGACTTGACCATAGTGTTCTCCCGACTATCATTTTCTTCTTATTTTGAGATGGCTGACTAGAGCGTATTTTATCCGGACTTTGCGAATCCCTCGTTCACTTCAGCCGGTCCACCTCTCTTTTTCCAGGAGGACTTTTCTCCTGACTTATGTACATATCCTCCTCAACCACAGTATCAGACCTCGGATTTTTATCTACATCCACCTTTACATTTCCCTTCACATTCACCCGAGACTGATCTGTTGGAGTCACCTTTCATGGAGTCCACCCTTGAGCACTTGACCCAGATGATGGATCATATAAGACTGAGGATTGACAACCTCTCTAGCATAAATAAGAGTGACCATGATTCTCCACCATTTGATGATAAGGGTTCACTCGAGGATTTCCATGAGAGCTTGCAATCCCCCAAAATACAAAAAAATGAGAAAATTTTAAAAATCCAAAAAGAGTTAGGGAGACTCTTGGCTGATTCAGATTTTGAGGAAAGGGTCTATTTGCCAGACCATTTGACCACAGATCCACTCACATCTAGTCCCACCTTTGACCCCCGAGGATGCCGCTGTACAGACTGCTCTTGGCATGCCTCGTATATATGTTGTTTCTGACTTCCTCTCTTGTTTGGAGGAGGTCCAAAAATTTAAAAAATATTGATTGAACCCCAAGTGGTGGTCGTTATTCATAAAATCATTGATGCCCCACTTCGTTAGGCCATGACCCAATTATCTGCTCCTCATCATAAAAAGAGAAAGCGGAGGAGCAAATCTGAGCGTCATATCTTGACCATGGCCATTGCCATGCCATCACACACATCCCATTCCTAAGAAGAGGAACACTGCCACACCTTTCAATAACTGCACCATCTCTGACTTCACATGTGATTACACTCTCCTCGACGGTGGTGCTTCGATTAGCATATTACCCTTCTCGCTGGTACAATCTCTTCACTTAGGGCCTCTCAAGAAAACCAGGATGATCGTTCAGTTTATTGATGGATCTGTCAAGAGGCCAAAGGGTATCCTTGAAAACGTCGTCATATCAATTCAGGGCACGAGCTACAAATATTGATTTTGTTGTATTACCCATGGAGACCTCCACAGAGGAGCACTCTCCAATCATCCTAGGACGACCATTCCTCGCCTCTATGAGGGTCGTTATTGATTATGGATCAGGAGAGATTCACTTTCGTCCTGTTGACAAGAGCGAAGTATTGATCACCGCACCCACAGTTGACTAGAGACCTGCACCTGATGCGGCTTCACCTATCTTGGTTGACCCTGAGGACCATGACCTTGATGAGACTATCAGAGAATTTTGTTGCTTATTAGATTCCACTGAGACCCAAGAATTCCTCTCTAAGGAGGAAGACTTGGAAAGCATGGACCTCGGAGTTCCTTCTTTTGGGACTTGGCGTTGTGTTGATGACATCCGCGGGATTTACACAATTGATATCATTGAGCGGAGGGCAGATCCAGAGACTAGACAGGACGGACATGATTCGACTACTTTCACTGATGATCCAACGGTCGGGGGGGGGGGGGGGGGGAGCATGGGGTGATCATTGGGCAAGGGTCACGATTAGATTAAATGATCTAATTTAACGACTGAGAGCGACAGGGGTGCACGGTGAGGATGAAGAAGTGGGGAGATATGAGGGTTAGGATGGAGGGCGTGACGTGGCAAGATGAGAGCCATTGGATAAGAGGGAGATCGGGCGGTTGTGAGGAGAGAGGGAGTGGGTGGTTAGGATCAGATCAAGGGGGCTTGATCAGTAGCTAGATCTCTTTGACCATAGGTTGTCTTGGTGTAGTTGTTGTTTGTATTGTACTAGTAGGGGGGCAGGACTCAGGTATCTGCCGCTATCTGAATGTTCTTCTTCCCCAAGCGAGGAAACTGCTGTCCCAGCCGCTTCAACAGCCCCCCGGGGAATCCTTCAAGCTAGTTTCCAGAGAGATCTTCCAAGTCAGAGAAGGCTATCCGTCCTGTCTTATCAGAAGATCACCCGGTCCGTCAAGACGGTGGAGAGGGGGCGGATGATGAGCGATGGAGATGAGGGCGCCTAAAGGAGATCAGATGGTTAGAAGAGGAAGCAGGTCACGTGGGTGACCTAGAAGGCACCACGTGGCCCGATCAGAAAATTCGAAAACATACAAAAATAAAGATAAATCTAAAAGAAATAGTTAGAGGCAAAATTAGGAAAAAAGTCATTCGCCAAAAGAGGTCATTTGTACAAAGAGTATTTTGAGGGTATTTTAATGGGATAAAAACATCACTTTTGGTTTTTGAGATTTTTTATTTTTTTATCTATTTTAAAGGTCAAAACAAATATAGACAATTATTAATCTAATTTTAGGGTTTTTTATAAAATAGATTAAAAAAGAAAAATTCAATAAATAGAGATAGGATATAGGTTAATTATACACAGTTATATACAATATAATACAAGATAATAGTGATAATAATAATAATAATAATGAATTATCAGTGATTTTTATTGAATTGTTTAAGAAAGGAGATTAATATGTGGATTTTAACATGATGAATACGAGATTCATCGGTGATGCAATAGTATCATCTTCATGATGATGGGTTCTTAAAACCCTAGGCAGTGGCATTCCCTTCAGAAGGAACCAAACCACATTGCTCCTTGCGACGAGGGCCTCTTTCCTACGATCATGCCCCCACATGTAGCCGCTCTCCTTTGTGCATGGCCAGTGGCCCCTCCAGATCACATTTCCATGACAGTTGCAAGATGGGTTCCACATCGAAAATCCTAGGAAAGAAATTTAGGCCGTATGAGCCCCGCATAGCTGCCGATTGAAAAGGAAAGGGATGGTGGCATTTGGACCCTCAATTGAGCTATTACATTTGTATTCAAAAGAAAGTGGAGTGTGTTATGTTAAAAGAAGAGGATGATTTGGCCCCAAATTGGACCATGATCTTCTTGAAAAAAAGAAGAAGCAAAATGGATTATGGGCCATGTTGTGTTACTTTGTATGAAAAAAGGGGAGAAGATGTGAGAATATTGGGCCCTAATTCGAGTCATAGCTATCCAGAGAAAAGGGATGAAAGCCAAAAATAAAGAGAGAACAACTTAAAAAATGAAGAGATTGCATCTAAAAAAAGAATAGACAAACAAAAAAGAGAATTTTATGAAAAAAGAAGGATGATTTGTGCAAAAAAAAGAAGAAGAAAACAAAAAAAGGAAAAATCATGAAGTTTTTTGTTTACCCCCTTCATTTGTTCTCTGAACTTAGAGTACGTCTCATATTCCGACTAATATGGGAGATATGATGAGAAAAAGTATACAAGAGACACTCATCCATTAATTTCAGAGATCCTATTCAGAGACAACTCAATGCAGGCAAAAGCAGACTCTAATGATCGTGAACTCTAATATGAGATCCTTTCGAGGTTTCTAAGAGAGTGAACCCACTTCGAGGTCCCAAGAAAGAGGCCTGCATTTAGAGATCTTTGTATATATATTCCTACTGTATCAAGAAAAATGCATTCAACGACAGATCCTCCCATAGATGACGAGCCAACCCCATGGATTTTTCAATAATAGAAGAGACTCATTATAGAGGCCAGACCTCAAGTTCATCCTCATCAGCATGACACGGGAAGCACCGTCCTCAAATAGCAACCGACATAGTATGCACTGCATCGTTATGGTCCGTAGTGTCATGTATTTATTGAGTGAATTCATGTCTTTTTACATTTGTCCAAGCTGGGCATAACATTCTCTAACTTGAGGAGGAGTGTTGGAGAATGACCTAGAGATAGCTTCACATCTACTAATGAGAGTATGGTTAAATAAAAAGCCCAACACCCTTGCGCTCATTGTGAAAATGAAATAAAAGAATCCGCCCTTTGATGCTTCTCACGTGGTTTCATCATGCTCCTCATGCATGTATAATTTCCAACGATCTTCGTTATTTATTACTCTTTATTTATTTTTGGTTCCACATTATATTTTTCCACATAATCTGGCATACCTTTTATTTCAAAAGTCTATTTTATTGCTTTTCTTAAGTTAACCATGATATGTTGATTCCCTTGTTCATGTTAAAACCAAAGTAGTTTTGTCATCCGGGGATTCCCAGTACGAACGGGCATCATCGGATCGGACAGAAGTAATTTGAAGCAACCGAATTGGGACTCGGCGAAGAAAAATGAGGGGAGACTTACGGAGACGGCGGCTTGGCCGTTGCCGGTGCCGACGTCCCAGGCGAGGTCGTGGCGGGGGCACTTGGAGGCGATGAAGTGGAAGAGCTCCGAAGGGTACGACGGCCGCGTCTCCACGTAGCTCTGGGCCTGCTTCACGAACAGATCTGCCATTTTCGCCTCTGCTTCGCAGATCGAGCTCGTTGTTGGCGGAGGCGAGGGTTTGGATCGCCAGGTATGACGCTACGGGTTGGTTTGATGAAAGATGAGACCTTTTGCCCGCAAGACCTAACTGAGATCAAGGGAAGAACGAAAATTACCGGAAAGCAAATTGTCGAAGAGGAGTCTCCACGAGGCTGGAAGCAGATGTCGCTTTGGTATTTGGATTCGTATTTCTCGTAAACGTAACACAAGAGATGCAAAAGGTGTTCTACCACTTAAGGCAGAAAAAAACTGGTAATTTAGCGTCCTGAAAGGAGAAAATATGCAAATAATCACATTAGTATATGTGAATGAATAAGAAAAAAAATCATACCATATGCATCATGCAAAGAAGTGGTTAGGGACGGTTTTATTTATCGAATATAGAATAATCAGTGGGTGCTCCAGATTTTTATGACTGTAGAATGGTGTATAAAACCTCCTACTACACGCCATCCGTTTCAGGAGCGGATCCCCTACTCAGCTCTTGTTGTAATGCAAGAGATCTGTTGGATGGGGATCGGATGGCCCTCATAGGGGGGTCGGAGACGGTTGACACGTATCTCGAGGTTGTCCAATCTCCGTCCAACGGATTCCTTACGTTACAACATGTGTTGTAACAACAGAAGATCATCTTTGTATCTGTTTCTTCCATGTTACCGTGAATTTTGACGTTCTAATATGTATTTCTGGAATCCAATTATGCATAACATCTTGGATGTTTAGCACTCCTCCATGAAATATCTCCTCTGGCTTGCAGATAAATATCCGCTAAATAGTCAATGTAATGTACAGTGCCCTAGACTAAGTCTGTTATCGAGTATTACTAGCCTAGACAACTTGTTAGGCTTGGGTCCAACCGAAGCCCTCAACCATAGTCCAAAATATTTAAACACAAGTTGACTAGTAATATATACAACTACTTATAAGCTGCTACAACACTTTTGTGATTACTAGATGTTGTACTATATTTGGGGTGCTACAGTAAAAAAATAGCTACTTCAACAATGTCAACGCAATTTATAGCATGCTACGATGTGACTGATCATGGAATATGGCTATAGAATTTCGTCATAAGTCCGCATATTTTTTAGATGATATTGAAAGGCTACTAATGATATTTGGGATTTTTACCCGACAGACCCTATAACTTTTTAAATTACCTCTTGCAGAATGTAATTACCCCTTCGACCCTGTAAATTACCCCAACAACCCTCACAGGCTTCAAACAGATTAACCGGAGGGTTCATGGGGGTAAGAGTTGGCAAGTTTACGGAGTCAAGGGGAAATTAGGATGTTTCAAAGGTCGTTCAGGTAATTGGCAAAATTTATAAGGTCTACCACGTAAAAATCCCATGATATTTTGTGACAATCAGTCAATA
>JAZKJV010001388.1:0-228923 GCA_037367405.1 Ottelia alismoides
TTTTTCTTCTTTTCCTCTTCTACCCTCTTCATCTATAAAAAAGGTGCCGCCCCTTGTAGATAGTCTTCTATACTTAGGACGTACTTTGTCCTAAGTATAGGGGGTGCACACCCCGAGTTCCTTCATTTATCTCGATCCTCTCCATTGTCTCCTCTTCTTGTCTCTACTTAGGGATATCTTACCCTAAGTATAGGGGGAGACAACCCGAGTATGATCTGTTCATTCCCACCCTTGACCCTCCCTACCTTGTATACAGTCTGCTATACTTAGGATTATTTGATCCTAAGTATAGGGGGGACGGTCAACTTCTCATTCGTTGATTCATTCATTATTCCTTTATTCTTTAGACTTGTCTCTACTTAGTACGAGTTCTGTCTTCTCTTTTCTCTCCGATCTATGAGGACATAGCTCCAGCTAAGTATAGGGGGGTCGTATATACTATGTATATACTTTAGCCATAACTCGTACTTTCGTATTTTCTTAAATAAATATGGGTAATAATTCTTTGAAATTCATTAAAAATCCTTAATAAAAAGACATGGTTATTCCTCAAATTCTTTTTGTATATGCTGATTAATAAATCAGGTGAAAATGTTTTTTTTTTGCAAAATGTTTGAAAAATAGTTTGAAAATCATTGTGAACATTTATTGAAAACTATTTTGAAAATATTTTGTTACATGTTTTCAACCTGTGTGAAATTGTGTGGTTTGTAAAATTTATTTTCTTTGTGTGAAATAAAATGTTGAAAAATGATTTGCAAATGGTTTGAAAAATGGTTGCAAAAATGATTTGAAAAACCTATATATACTGTTTGAAAGCCTTTTGCAAAATGATTTTCAAATGTGTGTAAGTGTTTGTAAAATGTTTGTAAAAATTATTTTGGACTATAGTTTTCAAAAATTGTGTGAAAAGCTTGTGTCAAATAAGTTTGAGGAATATTGACATCACATCAAAATCCACTATATAGATGTACTTATAAAATTGACCACTTGCCCTTGTAAATTCGTAAAATCCACTTCTTGTATGTATAAGAAGCACTCCCGTGTACATAGTTTTCACCAAGTTTTCAGCCAAAACGTTTTGTTTTCAAAAATTCCAAAAACATTTGCAAAACTAAAATCCAAAAACATTTGAAATATCTTTTTGAAAAATACAAAAAAATGCATTTGCATGCATCATCTTTTCAAAAATCCATAAAAAATTCAAAATCTTGAAAATTGCATCACAAAAATATTTTCTGCATTCTGCATCGCATTTGCATAGAATGAGCATTTTTCGGATTGAGTTTGATAGTTGAACAAGTCTAAGTAAAATCCGGAGATTGGAGCTTGATTGGACCTTAAAATCTACCTAATAACAGGAACTTTATAGGAACTGGGTTTGAGGTACTTCAGGTCTAGTTGACTTAATTCTTTGAGGATCACGGGACTTGGTTCAATGGATTCTTGACTGCCTAAGTAGAGTATTTCGGAGCACACGCACGACTCTTGTTGATAATGACCTAACTTGGACACCTGCACCTTTCACATAGCTCTCCAAGGATGAGGTGGTGAGGAGGCAGTTTCCTTTAGCTTGGGGTAGCATATGAGGGTAGTACTTCTAGGAGGAACCTCTCTTCTTCTTCTAGTGAAGGAAGTGCACCTCAACTTGGTCTAGTGGTGATGAAGGCTAAAGACAGAAGCCGTGGGTTGCAATAAAGCTTCAAAAGAGGGATAGTCTACTGGCTCAAGAGGAAAATTTCTTGTATATATGCTGCACCATGTAGATATGTTGTACAGATGCAAAAAAAACAAAAAAAAGAGAGAGAAAAGAGAACTCCAAAAAAGTGGTGGGTCGGCTTGAAAATTTAATAACCCCACCGGAGTGTTTATAGTCCAATAAAGCAAAAGCTTATGGTATCCGTGTCACATCTCATGAAGCTTGCAGCGGGAGACTTAGCTACACTGGGTGAGCTCCCAAAAGTCTATACTTCTTCCCCTCTTCTTGAGCCGGTTGCACTTGAACTTAGAAGGGAATACCCCGCTTCTCGAGGAAAGAGTTGCTAGACCGAGGCATTAGAGTTACCAGGTTGGGGGAGGTTGTTTCTTTGTCACTTCTGAGGTGGGGCGCTCCATATCACTTACACTGTACGAGTCAGACTCATAGTCGTAAGAGTTTGCGTATGAGTTGAAGTAAATCTGACCTGGCTATTGAGGAGACATGGACAGAGTTTTGGATTCTCAAGGACTGTTGGATTTCAAACTTGGTTCTCATTAAGGTTCCGACCGCACTAAAATTCCAAAGGTCCGACTTAAGCTCCAAACTTTGATTTTGCGAAGACAAGTTCGATAATTAAACTTAATCTAATTTTCTTCTTTTTCTTTTCTTTCTTCTTCTTTTTGCACTTATTGCATAAGTGTTTGCTAGGGACTAGCAAAGGTAAAGTATAGGGGGATGATGAAGCCACGTTTCATCATCTTTATTCTATCATTTTGGCCTTAAAAATCCTAGTAAATGCGTGTAAATAGAGCTAATTTAGGCATTTTATCATCCATGCATTGTCTTGTATATATTGTATAAAATACGGTTTTTAAAAGCCAAAATTATAGAATAAAGAAAAGAAAAGAAAAAGAATAAAATATTGTAAATATTTTATGACGCGAAACCTCGAGACCTAGGCATCTCGATGAATAGGTCGACAAGGAATAAAGTAGGGGGAGATAAGGTCAAAAACACAGTCCAAATACCTATACATTCTATTCATTTCTTATTCATTTTGGGACCTATTTTTGGTTCCACTTTTTATACATCAAATAAAGAAACTTTGTACATGAAAGTTGTAGATAATTTTACAAAGAAAAATACAAAATTGATTTTACAGAAAAATAATACACAGATAAAAAGTTATGGTCTGAATAAAAATCCAGAATGCCAACTTCCCAGACCCGTATCTCACAAATAGAAACTCCAAATGCAGCATACTCACCTTTAATTGTATATAGAAGAAAATAAGCTAATTAATGGTGGTGGTTTCGCATTTGGCGGAGCTACGGTTTGAAAGTTGACTTTTGGACCCTCATTGTATATTGTACAGATTAAAATATTCAATTTATTATTTATTTATTATTTTATATAATTTTATATTTTTATAATGTTGTAAATATTACTTATAATAATTTTGAATATTAAAATCATAATAAAAACATCATTAAAACTCAAAATAAAATACGTGTATACACAGGTAAAATACATACACATATACCTATACAATATATTACTTTATTTTATTAATTATACAAAGAGCATCAATAAATAAAATAAAAATGTAATTATGTGTATAAAAGTGTGTTATAATTATATAAATTAATAAACATAATTATGAAAATTAAAATACACAAAATAAAAATAAAATACTAAAATATATAGATAATATACCTATATAGGGGTATAAAGGCAACTTGTAAAAATATAACTCATAAAAATAATTAAAAATCCTCATAAAATACTACATAAAATTTCAAGCATTTTTCATTTTATAACTATTAATTATTTCGACCTCATTCTATTTTTTATCGATTTTATAAATAATTTTTCAGGGTTTTACCTGGTTGGTCCACGTGGACCAACCAGGAGGGGTCAACAGTTGACCTCGGTCAACTGGACGCCCTACCCCCTGCGCCTGTCAGACATTGGTTTTTGAGCCATCTTCTTGGCTTTTTCGTGGCTATTCCTTGCATCATTTCGTGATGGTCCCTCTTGCGAATCTATGCCTCGATCTATGGGCATGCCCGCCCTCGCGTTATCTTGGACGATGGACCACTGTAGCCACCGCTGGACCCTCGTCTTCCACGCCGTTCGTCAACCCTACAAAAAGAGCCCCCGACTTCGATTCAAATTTAATCCTTCTTCCGCCATTTTCACCCTCAAACCCCGTGTCCTTCGTGCTCCTGGTGACAGCAGGCGTCGAATAGAGCCTGGGTTCAAGGCATTTGGTGTAGAATCGAAGTGATTCGACCCTCGCCGGAGTTCCGCCGTGCTTCATCGCCCGACGTCTCTGGTGAGTCCCCTCCTCATTCCTCTTCGTTTTCTTGTAGCTGTAGCGTAGGTTAGTGTAGGTCTATAGCAGTTTTTAGTTTCATTCACCCAATCGCCGAGAATCCTAGATCGAAGCCACGGCGGAGCTGAGCTCCGCCCGACGTTTCCGGCCACTCCAGTGATTCATCGTCGTCCAAAACACCTTCATCCTTCTCCCCTTCACTCCGTCACTCCGCACCACCCATCATCCCCCCTCGATCTCGCTCAGATCGAGCCGACCGAGCTCCCCTCTCCGCCGCTCGCCGGAGCCCTTCGCCCGTACCACCTTGCGCCTCATCTGAACCATCGGACTCCACCATTTTGTTCGCCTGGATTTTGTGCGCCTAACCTTGCAGGTCTGAGCCAAAGAGAAGGCTCAATCGACCTTCGACGACCCCAGGACCATCCGCCAGGTCATCTCCCCCGTCCGAGCACCTCGCGTCGTCCCTGCCCCGCCTGAGACCACCTTCTGACGCGGAAGGGCCCCAGGATCGTTTTGCCCTTGATCCGGGGGCCGGAGCGGCCGTGTGTCGGCCGCAATCGCAGCTCGAAGTTCGCCGGGGAGGTGTTCTTCGTGAACCCCTCCCTGCCGTTGGATCGACTACCTCCGCCAGACACGACGCCAGCCGTTCGATCGCCTTCGCCCCCAACCGTCCGATCAAGCCTTGAAGATCTAATCTCAGCCGTCCGTGACGAAGGGGTACGCATCGTCAGATGCGCGCCACGTGGACAAGTGGGTCACCATCGACCGCTGGATCGCGTCCCGTGGGTATTTTGCATTTTTAACCCACGCTTTTTGTATTTACGTTTTAGTCCAGTAACTGTTAGTTGTAGTTTAAAAAGTTTTTGTAATATTTGCATGCAGACCCTCACGTTTTCACTATTTGCACTTCAGTCCACGCCACGTCACCTCACGTGACGGTGGCACGTGACTGCTGGGTATTTTGCAAGTTAGGCCCAGAACTTTGGTGTATTTGCAATTTCATCCCTGTGCGTAGAATATATAATATGTTTTTGAAAGTTTTGCATGTATGCCCAGCCGGTTTTCTTTAATTACAATTATGCCTTTGTGAATGGTGTTTCACGTGAGCTGCGCGTGTCTTTTTGGTGGAAATTGCATCTGAGCCCCTGGATGTTTTCATAATTGCATTTATGCCCCTACCAGGCTTAGGATTTTTGTATTCTTAGCTTATTTATTTAATACCTCTTTTAATTGCGAAAAAGTCTTAAAAAAATAGGGATTAGCTCCTGTGTGTTTCTACTTTCAAGTTATATTTTTAGTTTTGGATTTTATCTTATTTTCATATTTATTAAAAATCAAAAACATGTTTTTTCTCTACTGTCTAGCTTAGAAAATGCCAAAAAAATATTAAAAAGTCTCAAAAAATTCCAAAAAAAATTCCATAGTGTCTATTTTACTATATTTTAATTGCAGACCAAAATCCACTAAAAATCTCAAAAGAAAATCCTTAAAAATTTAAAAAGACTCTAAAACTTCAAAAAAATTTATAAATCAAAGAAAACTCAAAAAAATACAAACTCAGTTCCTGTTTGCCCTTTATTTTGTTCTCTTTATTTGAAAAATAGTGTGAAAAGTTTTGATTGCTGTTTGCTATTTTTAAAATTCATTTTGTTTCCAGCCAGCCCATTTTCCACTGTTTTCTATTATTTTAGTAATTAAAAATACCAAAAACATTCTAAAAATTACCCAAAAATCACAAAAACAGTAAAAAATTATAAAAAGACCAAAAAGACTTCATTTGCTAATCTTTGGATATTTTTGTGCATTTTTATAAATATTTCTTTCTCTCTTTTATTACATTGTTTTACATTCCAATATTGAAAAAGAAAATAGAAAAGTATAAAATATAAAATATAAAAATCAGAAAATTAAAAATCAAAATACAAAATTATAAAATTAAAAATTAAATAAAAAATACAAAAATTAAAAACCCACAAAAAGAGATTGGCTAAGTGATTCATTAGACCTAGGGTTTGGGATCTTTATCTACACTCTGCACCGTTGTTTCCTGTGGTTCGACCCCTACTTGCTTGCCACTATACATTGTTAGTAGGGTATAATAAATTTTAATCCTTGCTCTTGATTGCTTTATTGATTGTGTGGGTTAATTGTTGAAGACCGAGGTGGTTTGAGCAGTCGCATCAGCGACAGCGAGTCTGACTTGTCAGACCACTATTTAGCGGCTCTCGCTTTCTCGCTTTTCACGTAACTCTTAGAATAATATTCATATATATATATATCACAAATCCCCCATTTTCTAGTATATTATAGTATAGCCCCTAATACTATATATAAATATAAATACTATAAAATGCGTATTAAACCAAATAAAAATATTAAAAATCAAATTAAAATATAAATATATACCTTATACTATATTATATTTTGTATTATAACAATTTTCGAAAATAGAAATATTTTTTATTTTAAATGAATCATTAAAATAAAAAAAATACATAAATTCATAAAAATACATAAAAATAGCAAAATACTTATAAAAATCTTAAAAAATACTTACATTATATTTTACTATATTTTACATATTAACCAAAAATAAAGTAAAAATTGAATATTAAAAATCAATAAAAAACTTAAAATACATAAAACTTCAATAATACATAACCAATTCATTAAAAATCACAAAAATATGTAGAATGACTCGTTAGAAAGGTATTTTCATCGACGCTTTGATAAAAAATAAAATATAAATATTTTATTAATGTTTAATATTATTAAAATAAAAAATAAATCTCTATTTTCAATAAAAACCTCATTTTTCACCTTAAAATTAATTCAAAACCTATAAAAATACAAAAAACCTCTAAAAATTCATAAAATAGTAAATAAAATAAAAATGTAAAAAAGTGTAAAATAAAAACCAAATAAAAAGTATAAAACTTAATACATATGTCTTTCTTCTTACAGTATATCAAACCGTAAAACATATAACATTCATAAAATAAAATACCAGAAAAAATCCTTAAAAATAAATAAAATTCAAGAAACCCATTTAGCTTATTCTCTCTACTATTTTACCTTAGTTTTCCAGTTTGTCTCCCTGAGTTCGTTACTCTCGTACTGATCGCTATACGTTTGAGTTCAGGAGTTTAAATAAAAAAATATAAATTTTCTGGTAAAATTTACATGACCGACACAATGGCGATAGTTTCTCCTTCGAGAACTATCAGGTTGGGTAATTTTTCAAATGGCACCATTACCGGGGTCACCCATGTGACAAACGGGAATAGTCACCACTATACTACATTGACAGTTTGGGTGGTTTTTCACTCTGCCATAAGGCCTTACGTACCACATCTCCCTTGCTAGTCTATAAAGGGCTAACCTCCATCAAAGTAATGGGGATCACTTGAGAATATCACCATGTGCAAAAGAAACTATCTTCTTTGTCCTTGGGAAACAACATAAGAAGGTCGAACCAAACTCCTTGCCTATAGTTGCAAGTTGTCATACACCATGACTCCGACCCTATGCTCCCCGCCTCATAGTCGTGCCCGTATTATCATCGCTTCCTCGATTTGAGTCGTTGTCGTATCTTTAGCGATGCATCCATCACAACTCACCATCTTCCACCTCAATCACTTTTAACCCACTCCTTCTCTCTCTAATGTAGGTCCCATATTTTCTCTTTTCTAATACATTAAATAAATCAATTCTCTTTCATTCACTCAATAAAAAATAATATATTATACCGTAATATCACATAAAATTATAAATCACAATTTTTATGGTCCATTTGGGGAGGAAGGAATGAGTTGGTGTTTAACAAACAAAGATTTTATTCTGAAAATGTAAAAGCCTTGTGCCTCTCCCTTTATCGATTGTGGTCTTCTAGTTAATGTATCTTTTTTCTGATCTGGTTTTAATATAATTTCAGTGGTGAGTCCCGCCTTGGGACTTCACCCTCTTGCTTCTCAAAAAAAATTATAAATCACTCAACTTCTACTCACTTTTCGAAACTTCAATACAATCACATCACAATAACTACTTACTTTTTCAAACTTCAATACAATTATATCACAACAAACCCATCCCCGATTTAACACTCCATCCAAACACCAAAACAAAAAATGGGTTACCCTCTACCAATTTAACCCTCCCCTCGACACATGTGAATAGATCTCTGTGACCAATATTCACCAATCCTCGAGTGCCTCATCATGGTCTCTCCATGACCACCTATAGAATGACCCCTGCTACACAGACCACCCGTATGGCCTCTCCGTACGGTCAACCTCCTCTTCCCTATCGCCTTACAGATCCACCGCCTCATAAAGGTCATGGTCGATTAATGTTGCTTGTGAACACCTCTAGCATCACCCCAACTTACTTTTATGCATCAAATGCACATGACTCCATTGGCCATTGTCGTCCTCTAGGCATGGTTCCCTTAGAAGAAGTGAAGCAGAGGGTGGGAGGCGGGAGGGCATAGAGATGGAGAGTGTATGTGGTCAAAATAGCAGGAGCTCAACTGTAATAATATTTTTCTTAACCAGATCAAAACTGTTAAGTGTGTACAGATGCCGTGATACAAGTGATAATGCAAAAAGGTAGTATCATAATTCCAATAGTGAAATCTCAGGAGGCAAAAGTGTACAAAACCCTATGTTTATTAGTAAAAATTAATTCCCTGAGACGTGGATCTCTCATCTTACGTTATCAAATAAGTGGATAATCTCATTCTATTATCTCGCTAGTTTTTACTAAGGGCATCGGTGAAAACAGTAACCAGATACAAATTCCAGTCTTCCACCAATTACGTACATAACATATGAATAAACAGGGGACGTCCAAAATAAAATACATCACGAAAGAGGTTCTGTAAGTACATGCCAACACAACATGGATTTGAATGGCTATGTACTCCCCCACTCTTATCAACGTAGACTGCACAATACAAGGCCACGCAAAGTGGCACTTATTTAATGGTATACAGATCAGAGGACATGCGGTGGATACGAGGAATCCATGTACAAATCAAGCTTAGAAACCACAGAAACAGGCCCGCTCGGTGGGAGAATTAGGGATGGCGAAGCAGCCGTAGTAAGCGTAGCGGAGACCACGGCAATACCTCAGACAGGTGGGGATGCAGATCCTTGCGGGATAAAACTTAGCCAATCTCCAAGTAACTTTATTTCCCCCGAGATCTGCATGTACCCACCACACCAAAAATCATATTGGATGTCGTCGGCATTCTTGCACGAGAATACAAGATCTATCTCAGAGTTTAATTACCTGCTGTCATGTCACGGTACTCCACAGAGAGAGGTGTTTGAGGCAGCAGAATCACGATGAGGGCAAGGGTGCATATGATAGTGCTTGCCGCTCTGGAAACACTCGCCATCTTCTCCACTTCTTTCTGAGAGCTCTGAGTTGTGGTTTTAGCTTTGGAAGGAATCTCTCTATTTATAGGCTCTGTTTGTGTTTGTGATCACTGTTTGTGTCATCTGTAGCGATGTTGACGTCCTAACTTTATGGCATTGGTTGACATTTTGGGATGGTAACATATCGCAACTAGGACTGTTGGTGATCTGTCGCTGGAAAAGCAACTCGATCAAGTTGAAGACATCGATAAGAGATCGCAAAGCATTGGCTCGCAAATACGATCATATATGAAGGGTTGTAGTGCCTGCCATTGACTTCAAGTGATCTTGAACAGGAAACTCCCTTTTTTATACCGAATCGCTCAAAGATAAGCTTAAAAATGGACACCGATGTAAAACAGACATTAATCACATACAAATAATATCGGATATACCTCGCAGGTTACCTTAAGTTGTAACATCCCGGGCTTAGGTCCTCGGTCCATTATTGAGGAAAACTGACCCTGACAACTTATTGGGTTCGGGCCCAAATGAACCCGTTGACAACCACCCAAAATGCTTAAACCCAAGTTGTCAAGTAGTAGTCCCCATCACTTATAAACCACACCCACATTTCGTGAGTTTTAGGTATGGCACTATGTTTGGGGTTGGGGTGTTACATAAATATACATGTATTGATTGGAATAGACATAATATAAATGTAATAAATATCCTTATATCATAATAGTCATATCAAATATGATGGAGATTGTATAAAATTATGTTATATATGATTAAAAATAAATTATTACTATATTTATATATGAAAACAGATATACATGTACGGATACAGATGTTTGAGGATATCAAAATGATATTCATATCTATATCCTTTTTAATCTAAATTTGTTTCAAACGGACATGGTAGTGGATCAAATATGATATATCCGAATTTGTTTGTATCCCTAATCTAGAGGGAGAGTTAGGGCCCGTTCGGTAGGAGAATAAGCAGGAATAAAGATGGGGAATAAGGGTCTATTCTCCGTTCGGCTGGATGATAAGAATAAGGAGAATAAGGTGAAATAAAGGTAGGTAAGGTGGGATAAAGATAGGAATAAGAGTGAAATAAGATGAAATAATGGGGAATAGTCGTACCATGGGGAAGCGTGTCGGAGGCTTATTCCCCTTATTCCATTCCCCCCTATCCTCCAAACGAACAGGGAAAAGAATAAAAGGAAAAGAAGTCAGTGGTTTGTTTGCGCCAACAAGTGGCGCAATGCGTTCGAGTGGAGTTGGCGGGGGATGCCCCCTCTGTTGGTAAATGAAGATCATCTCGTGGAATATTCGTGGCCTGGGGCAGCTTGACAAGAGACGAGCTGTCGGTTCTTTGATTGATGAGTGGCGAGCGGATGTGGTCTTCTTGCAGGAGACGAAGATTGAGACATGGGACCTTCCTCGTTGGAGGTCTCTGTCTGGGGTTAGACTCTCTGATTTCAGAGCGGTCCCTTCTATTGGTGCTTCAGGAGGCATCCTTGTTGGATGGAATGGTGACTCCCTGGAGTTGTTGGATTCAGTGGTTGCTCAACACTCTTTGTCGGTCATTCTGGTGCGTAGGGCCGATGGTGTCCGCTTCCTTTTATCTGCAGTGTATGGGCCTTCAGGTGCGCATGCTGGATCGGGTCTTTGGCAGGAGCTTTGTCTGATGCGGGCGAGGTATGAGGACCTCCCTTGGCTTATTGGTGGTGATTTCAACGTCACCTTATTATCCTCGGATCGGCCCCGGGATCGGGGAGGTTTGGATCCTGGTTCACCTGCTTTCAGAGAGTTTGTTGAGGAGCACTCATTGGAGGTTTTTGATGCTTTGAACTCTCGTTATACATGGAGAAATACTTCCTCAAGATCTAGGCTGGATCGTTTTCTTTGTTCGAGGGAGCTGCTGGAGGCCTTTCCGCTGGCGTTTGCTCTCTCTTTGCCACGTTGTCATTCAGATCATACACCTATCTTTTGGGACTCTGGTGAGTCAGCTCGGTTGGGTGCTATCTTTCGGTTCGAGCGTTCTTGGCTCTTGGAGGAGGATCTCAAGGATCGCATTGCTCGGTGCTGGAGAGAGGTTGAGTCTTCTAGATCAGCTTGCAGAGATATGGCGGCTCGGTTGAAGGCGATTAGATCAATGTTGGTGATTTTTCGTAGGGAGCTCAGATCGCGTCGTAATGAGAGAAGAGACCTGGCTCAGGCGGAAGTGGCTAGACTTGATAGAATTGAAGACACCAGGGATCTATCTGAGGAGGAGAAGTTGGAGAGGTCGGTGCAGCACAGGGCACTACTGGAGGAGGACAAGAAAAGAGAGGTTGAGTGGAGGCAGCGTTCGCGCCAGGTGTGGTTAAGAGAAGGCGATGCAAATACAAGATTTTTTCATGCTGTAGCAAATGGAAGAAGGCGACAAAATTATATCCATTCTGTGGAGGTTAGGGGAATACGTGTTGAAAGAGAGAGGGAGATCGGGGCTGCAGTGGTTGAGCATTTCAGGGAGATGAGTAGGAGGGACCACCTCGGTGGGGTTCGTTGGTATGATAGAGATGTACCTCAGGTTTCTGAGGTCCAGGCTGCTCAGTTGATCTCCCCATTCACCCTTCGGGAGATTCATGCAGCTATGTTGGATTTGAATGCGGATGGCTCTCCGGGGCCAGATGGGTTTCCGGTCTTCTTCTTCCGTGAGTTCTGGGAGTTGGTGGGGCAGGATGTGCTAGATGTCGTGGAGGAGCTGAGAGGAGAGAATCAGGGTTTTGATCGGCTAAACCATTCTTTGATTTTCCTCCTGCCCAAAAGGGAGGTGGTGGACCGAATTGAGGACTACAGGCCTATTGCCCTTTCAAATGCTATCTATCTCATTGTTGCGAAAGTTCTTGCGAATAGGTTGCGTGTAGTTCTGAGAAACATTATCAGTGAGTCGCAGACAGCTTTTGTCCCTGGCAGGCTTATGATGGATGGTGTGGTCATAGCTTCAGAAATTGTTGCATATTGGAAAAGAAAGAAGGTCAAAGGTTTTCTTTGGAAGATTGACTTCTCCAAAGCGTATGATTGTGTTAGCTGGAAATTCATCTGGGAATCTCTTTCTAGACGTGGTTTCCCAGATGAGTGGATCTCCTGGATGAAAAGGTGTGTGACGACGACTTCTTGCTCGGTGCTGATTAATGGTAGACAGGAGGGGGGGTTTTTTCAGCCGCAAAGGGGTGTTAGGCAGGGATGCCCGCTTGCTCCTCTTCTTTTTGTTATTGTAGCTGATGCGTTGTCAAGGATGGTTACTCGTGCAGTGGAGGGAAACTTCTTTCAGGGTTACACTTTGAATGACTTATCTATCCCACTATTACAGTATGCTGATGACACGATCCTGTTTGTGGAAGGTGGTTCTCATGAAGCTGAGCGAATTGCTACTGTTTTGGAGCTGTTTGGGAAGGTCTCAAGGCTGAAGCTCAACGAGGAGAAGTCCGTTTTTATCCCTTTCGGTCTTTCGGAGGGGGAGATCGAGGCTTGTGGAGCTTTTCTTTGCTCGCAGCGTGGGGCTCTCCCATTCACCTATTTGGGGTTACCTGTGGTGGATGGGCGTTTAAGACAGTCGGACTGGTCTCCTGTGGTTGAGAGACTTGAGAGCAAGCTTGCGGGGTGGCGTGCTTCTTGCTTATCACGAGGTGGACGTTTGGTGCTCTTGAGGTCGGTCCTTTCTGCGATACCTGTCTTTTTTCTGTCTTCTCGCTTGCTCCCGGTGGGGATTCGTGGACGATTGGAGACTCTGATGCGTAAATTCTTTTGGTCTGGCACTCCACTTGTTTCATGGGGGGCTGTGACGCTTACCGAGGCCGATGGTGGTTTGGGAGTTTTAAATCTTGAGGCGATGAACAAGGCCCTCCTGGCTAAGTGGATCATTCGTATTTGGGGTGAGGGTTCAGATACGCTTTGTACGCTTTTGAGGATGATCTATGGTGTGACTGGTAACCTGGAGTGGCGACCTGATAGAAGGGTGAAACCTTCTAACTTTTGGCGTGGGGTGTGCTCGGTGCTTCCACAGATTTCTCCACATCTGGATCTTGTGCTGAGGGATGGTGAAGATGCTAATTATTGGAGATGGGGTGATGGTGCTTTTAGTGTGAAGAAAGCATACAAGGTCTTATATGCTTCCATCGTCTTTGATCCGGGAATTGCGGTACCAAGCTTAGGGCAAATCTGGTCTTGGAGAATTCCTAAAAGGGTGAAGGTTTTTCTCTGGTTGTTCGGGAGAGAGCGGGAGATGACTGACGCTCGGAGGGCCAGGCTCTTTGGGGCTAACAGCTCATGCATGCGGTGTGGAGAGGAGATGGATGATGCTAATCACCTATTTTTTTCTTTGCTCTTCATCAAGACAGATTTGGGCAGGGGTCAATTTACCTGTTGTTACATCTTCAGGGGTTAGAGAGTTCTGGGAATCCATTGGTCGGTCAGGGACGTGCACAATCGCTGAGAAAAAACACGCTGCATCAATTTTGTGGGCGATTTGGTTGGCAAGAAATGGAACTATTTTCCGTGGGGAAAGATGTTATACTGAAAATGTAATAGAGCATTCCAGACTCTTATATGAGTCTTGGTCATTGTAACCGTTGTACGTAATTTGTGAATAAAAGTTTTTGGATGTCCTCCTTCACGGTGTGACATCCTTTTCCTTTAAAAAAAAGAATAAAAGGAAAAGAAAGTCAAACGTATGGAAGCAGATTAGATACGATATATCCTTTCTTTGCTAGTCTAATAGGGAATAACGAATAATTATCATTTATCCATTCTTATCCCCTAAGAATCATGTCCCATCAAACGGACAAAAATAATGAATACACCACATTTATCTTCGATCCCTCCATATGCACCAGTATCCAGCTACCAAATCGGGTTTTAGGTTAACAAGACACATAAAAATTGTAAAATCGAAAAGCAATATTTGCCCGGCAGAATTCATAATCTTTGCCAATAACTTCTACGATCTTTGAAATATCGATATTCCTCCCTTGATTCCGTAGACTTGCTAACCCTTACCCTACAGACCCTCTAGTAACCTATCATCTATTTACCCGTTTTTTTTGAAAAAATGCTAGGGTGACATCTCGAGTTGGGATTCACCGCAGGAAGAAAATTTATTACTTAAAAACGAGAGAGTACACTATCTGGAGGTCCAGAAGTGAGACAGAGAGTTACAATGAGCAAGTACATTACCCGTTAAAACTAACGGATTCCGTTATAGGATTTTACACTATACCAATTTTGTTTGTCAAATTTACAATCAATGCCATCCCACCTCTCCCTCCTCCTCATATCTGTTTCCCACCCCCTCACCCTCCTCGTCGTCCTCCTCGAAACCCCGTACCCCGCTGCGCCGCTCGAAGCCCCCGGCCCACCTCCCCCCGGTCGGGTCACACTGCGTCGAAGCCCCCCTCCCTCCCTCACGTCGAATCTCCCCTGCTCGAGCCCCCTGCTGCGCATCCACCTGAAGCTCCCCCCTCGGGCGCCGCCTCCCTTGATCGAAGCCCCGTCGCTCGATGCCCCCCCCCCCCCAGGTCGAAGCCCCCTTCCCCCGTCCATTGCCTCCCCCTCTCCCTCGCGGGTCTCCTGCTCGAGCCCCCCACCCCGATCGCCGCTCGAAACCCCCCTCCCTGCTGCTAGAAGCCTCCACCGGCCATGCCGCCTCCCCTGCTTGAGCCCCCCGCCGCCAACTGCTCGAAAGCACCCCCCCCCCCTCGTGCGCCGCTTGAAGCCTTCCTTGACCCTGCTGCCTCCCCTGCTCGAGCCCCCCGTCCGTTTTTCCCCACTTGTTTAATTCTAGCCATCCGATCGTCTTTTGTTAGATTAACTCGTTTTTAACCTAAGAAAGTTAACTCTAGTTGTGTCAATTTAACGATAGGGTTCGTGGGGTAAGACGGAGCAAGTTTACGGGGTCGAGGGAGGGATATTTATATTTCAAAGATCGTAGAGGTCATTGGCAAAGATTACAGATTTTGCCGGGTAAAAATCTCAATCAAAAGAACATATTTGCAAGATGTCGCACACTATGTTAAGCACATAATGTCAAGATAATTAAGCTTCAGAAAAAACAATTAAGTTTCCAAATCATTTTGCATTGATTTCTATTACAATGTACATATTTCCTTTATGCATCACCTGACCACATTCACAAGATTAAATCAAAGATCATCAATATGTGTTGAAGTTATAACAATTAAACCAAACATTTCCATATTAAGTAGCACGAAATCGATCAAAAAATATTTGTGCAATTTATCTTGGTTGGCTTGCGTTGCACATTTAACGCCGTACCACTTTACATGCAACTTAAGGAATGAGCCCAAAACATTAGTCACACGTGAGATTACAAAGATGTCGTAATTTTTCAAAGCTTTAAACACTTGTTCATGCTGGGAAGAGCATATCACCTATGATATGAGAACCCTCTCGGATTAGTGTTGAAAGTAGGTATACCAGTGCATATATCAAACAGTAAATCAACGGATCCAAATAATTTAACAGAGAAGCAATACAGATTAAAGTCATATTAACCGTATGTTTCCCAATCATTATCCGATTATAAAATGCAAATAGGAACCGATTAATTGAACGGAAATAAGGGCGTGATCCAGAAAAGGTAAAACAATAAACATATTGCGATAACAAAAATGAAATAAAGATTAGAAGGCGTGCGCGTGCGTGTGTGGTCCTCCATTCCTCCTCTATATTATTGCTACAAGAGCTTGGGTGTGAACTCATATATAAGTCCACCAAAAGTTTAGTTCTCCACGGTGTGGTACTAAACTTCCACCCAAACTTTCCATATTTCAAATTTGGGAATTCCCAACTTTTCCTCCAAAACATTTGGTTTCCCAATTGAAACCAAATTATTTCCAATTGTAATTACATAGACTTTCCAATTAAAATCTAAATACAATTTTGAATACAACCATTAGAACATCGATGTGATCACAATCTTTCACAAACCACTTCACGTATATCTAATGCGTAACTTTTATTGCAACTTGCTTGTTCATGAAGTGAAAACACAGCAGCAGCGGCAACAGCAAAATTCCCAAAACCAAAACACAATCTTATGTATTGCATTTGTCTGCTTTGTATGTTGTGCTGATTTCCTTCAAAAACGTAAGTTGATTATGATTTTGATAACGGTCACTTTTAGATTTTACTATTTCCTTTCTTCCTGCAGAAACCTCTCTTGCTGGGTGCCTCCCCTTCTTGCTTGGCGGGTAGCAGTTCCTTAACCGGTTCGATGACAAAATCCAAAAAGCTCACCCCGCTGGGTGCTATGAAATGATCTATATGAATTAGCAATGCAGATGAAGGGCTCTCTTGGTGATCTTCTTTTGGGGTCAAATCTGCTCTACCATCTAATCTTGATTCGACTCCTTCTTTTTGTTATGAAACTTTGACTGATCCCTGTTTGTGGCCCGGATCCCTAACAAACCCAGCGAGAGGATCCTCTACAGTATGATAACTGCACCAGCTGTTTGATTTTGGTCGAGCGGTTCGCACGAATTCATACTTTTTTGTGGATCCGTATCGTACGAATTCGTGCGAACCACTCGATCGAACAGCTCGCGCTTAGAGTCTGCAGTACAGCAGACGATCCGAGTCCCCCTCCTACTACTTTGAATGTTTGTGACCCTCTTTTACGATGAATCAACTTAATCATATAAAAAAATGAAAAATAGTTTTACAATGAATGACATTTGTCTTGATATCTAACGTCAGGCCATATAGTAGTAAATTTTAAAAATGTCATGACACATTTTGTTGGATCGGTATTATAACTTATAATACTAGTAGTCTGTGAATTGTTACATTATTACATACAAGCTAAACAATCATATAATTCATATCAATATTGTATAAGTGACCTTCAGGTGAGATAATAAAGATGATATGAAATCTCTTATAATGGATTCCAAAGGGTTCCGATATCCAGTGAGTCTGTTCCAAATCTCAAGGAATGCATTGCATGTCCATCACGATGCCGGAATCGAATTGGAGAAGATTTCATGGACAAACGTTTCATCTCCCCCATGTTCTTTGATGAAGCCAAGCTCTATTTCTTTGGCAAACGTTTCATCTCCCCCATGCTCTTTAACGAAGCCGGAATCGAATCGGAGAAGATTTCATTGGCAGCCACTACGTTCCCATCACAACGGTGAGCTGACTCAAATCCGAGAGAACACACCATTGCCTGGGAGGAGATATCATGTCCGGCGGAAGCTCCGATGAAACCATCGAACGAGAGAAGAGGAGGAGGGATGACCTCTTGGAGTTGCTCTTCTCGTAGTCCTTGGACGATGTTCTCAATGATAAGTTCTTCAAAAACAAGGTTTCGTTCTTCGGTTTCCACTCTTCTTCTCCTGAGAATACCCACAGACTATATAAACTGCACATATGAACAACACGATCTGTTTTCACATTATATGATTCACCAAACGAAGGATTTACGTTTAATCTATATAACTTCAGACCGGTAATGCCGAGCCATAAAATTACTTCAAGTTTCCTTTTTCCTTAAATCTTTCGGTAGTAATCATTTAGAATATGCTTTAAGATGCGAATACGTCTCCCAACATTTTGATGAATGGTTGAGCTTACAGGTCACTTAAGTCCATTCCTGCAGGTACCCAAGATTCCCAAGAAGTTTGAGTCGATGAACAAGTATCTCTCATCTTTTGAGAATCCACTTCTTGAAGAGTTGCGTATGGAGATGTCATCTTGTTTGAAGATCATCGGCAAGATGCCATCAACTGAGGTTCTTGCCATAGAGCAAAGCAATGCAATGTCAAGAACAACATACAAGGTAATGGCCGGCGATGCGGCTGCTTCTTCTGATTACGACAGGAACAGAAAGTATCAACCGCAGACTGGGGATCTATTCGTATTCTCGGATATCCTTCCAAGGAGGATCTCTGATCTTGAACGTCGGGGCAACCCATTCATAATCGGGACGGTTGCAAAAAGTGGGGACGAAGATGATGCCGATCTTCTTCTTGACCATTACCATATCAAAACATCCAGAAGCATTGATTTGAGCAAATATGAAGATAGGGAAGGAAAGATCTTCCCCTACATGATCTACTTGCTCAGCATTGCCACTATAAGTCACTCATGGAATGCCACCGATTGGCAATTGGCCGAGTTGTGGAACCTTGAGATTTTGAAGACAACTCTGTCACAGTGATACTCTGTAAGTCTGAATTGCAGCTCAAGCATAATCAATAACTAATGCAAGATTGGTTTTTCTACAGCTTTTCTTCTTTGTTAATGCAATGTATTCCTGAACTCTTGTTTGCAACTTAGGCCGATGAAGACTGTGATAGAAAAACAAAGGATATTTGGGAGATGGAGAGCAGAGAAGAAGCACTAAGAGAAGAGAAGAACTCTTGTATTTCACTTGGTGAATGTGTGCTTTGGAAGCTTGAGAGCACATGCTTATATAGCTACATCTCATGGATAAAAATAGAATGCAAATAAAAATAATAAAAAATTAGAGACTCCTCCATGCAAGGAGGACCATCCACCTAATCCCAACTTGCTAGATAATAGCTCTAGTTTCAACAAACTAAGACTAGGATTAGAGCCAATATATGGCCTTATTAAAAAACACTTAAAATATTTGAATGCCAAGAATAGCCGTTCACATTCTCCCCCTTAGTCTTGGCATACCCCGAGATCACGGACTCCAAGTAAATGACGCATAGTCGCCAATCTTGCTATCGGTAATGCCTTTGTCAGTGCATCGGCCCGTTGGTCTTCGGTGCGAACGAACTCGACGCTAATCAACCTTCTTTCGACACAATCACGAATGAAATGATATTTTGTGTCGATGTGCTTACTTCGTCCATGGAAGACCGGATTCTTCATAAGAGCTATTGCAGACTTGTTGTCAACGAACAGCTTCACCATCTTCGATTCTGTTCCGATCAGTTCAGCCAATAATGCTCTAAGCCAGAGTGCTTGGCATGCTGCTGCAGTTGCCGCCATGAACTCAGCCTCGCAGGATGAAAGAGCTACTGTCTTTTGTTTCTGTGAGTTCCATGAAACAAGACAGTTGTTGATGTAGAATGCCATCCCACCTGTGCTCTTCCGATCATCCATATCACCAGCCAGATCACTATCTGTATAGCCAGTGATTACTTCTTCCTCACCTTCTTTCTTGTAGACAAGTCCGAAATCGATGGTACCTTTGAGATACCTCAGAATTTGCTTCACAACCTTGTGATGCATCATTGTAGGCTTCTCCATGAATCGACTCGCCACACCAACTGCGTAGGAGAGATCCGGCCTAGTGTGAAGAAGATAGCGCAAACACCCGATGATGCGACGGTAGTAGGTGGCATCAACAGGTTGTCCGTCTGGATCCTTGTGCAGATGTGATCTTGCCTCCATGGGAATCTTACAAGGATTACAATCAGACATGTTAAATTCATTTAATACCTTCTTAGCATAGGCTGTTTGCTTGAGTAAGATGCCACCGTCTCCTTGTTCCACCTCAAGTCCGAGGTAGTATGTGAGTAAGCCGAGATCGCTCATCTCAAACTCTCCCATCATCTGCTTCTTGAAGTTTGCAATTGACTCTGGATCTTCTCCTGTGACGATCAAGTCATCGACATAGACGCCGACGATGATGCCCGTCGCAGCCTCGCCCCTTCTATACACGGCTTTTTCCTGTGTACATCCTGTGAAGCCGAGCTGCTTCAAGCTTTTATCAAGGCGCATGTGCCATGCGCATGGTGCCTGTCGAAGTCCATAGAGCGCTTTGCTCAGCTTGAGCACCATATGCTCTTTTCCTTTTACTGTGAACCCCTCAGGCTGGGTCACATAAACTTCTTCTTCAAGTTCACCATTCAAGAATGCTGATTTGACGTCAAGGTGATGAACTTGCCATCCTCGGTTGGCCGCAACAGCTAAAATGACACGTATTGTGTCAAGGCGAGCAACCGGAGCAAAGACTTCTTCAAAGTCAATGCCCTGTTGTTGTACATAGCCTTTTCCAACAAGGCGGGCCTTGTATTTGATAACTTCTCCATCTGAGTTCTTTTTGAGTTTGTACACCCATTTAAGCCCTATAGCTTTATGTCCCGCCGGTAACGTGGTGAGTGACCACGTCGCATTTTTTTCGATGGCTTCAATCTCTTGGGCCATGGCGTCATCCCATGCTGGATGACCAACAGCCTCCTGGAAGCATGTAGGTTCCTCCGTCTCTGTGAGCATCGCTTCCTCTTCTGTTAGATCCATGTGCGGAGCATCACGCATGATGTCAGCCATGGACCTATAACGGACAGGTGCACCGTCGCTGTCGACTTGTCCTCCTGACCAAAGTGTAGGTGAGTGCCTACCCTGGTCAACATCTTCTGTCGTGGATGGCATGACCTCCGGAGCATTCCTGGGTGTTGACGACGAGCTTGATGCAACACCTAATGGAGAGGTCGGTGTAGATGGTTCGAGCACCGGTGTTGGCTCATCTGCCGAAGTACCCAACAATGGAGCTGAGCAGATTTCAACCGGTTCGGTGTTGACGTCCTCCTCAATCACAAAATTGGGTGATTGACCACTTTCCACATCAGCAGACCATTTCCACTCCACATTTTCTTCAAATATAACATCACGACTTACATGGATTTTTCCTCGATGGGGGTCCAGTAGGCGGTGGGCCTTGCAACCTTCTTCGACACCCAGGTACACCATCGGTCGACTGCGGTCATCGAGCTTCTTGAGGTTTGGCATGGTCACCTTAGCATGTGCCATGCAGCCGAACACTCGAACATGTGCAAGATGTGGCTTCTTTCCCGTCCACGCCTCGAACGGAGTGCGATCGCCCATCGCTTTGGTTGGGAGACGATTGAGGAGATAGACCGCATGCCGCACTGCCTCCCCCCAAAACTTGCTTGGTACGCTCATGCTTTTGAGAAGTGAGCGTGCCATGTCCATCACCGTACGGTTACGTCGCTCCACCACACCATTTTGCTGGGGTGAATATGGTGCGGTGAGGTGACGCTCGATCCCTGCCTGCTCGCACATCTTTGCGAACTCGCCTGATAAGAACTCTCCTCCGCGATCAGATCGGATAGCCTTAACACGATAATTACTCGTGTTCTCTGCTAGCAACTTGGTCTTCATGAATGTTGAATATGCTTGATCCTTCGTCTTGAGTACATGTAGCCACATCCACCGAGAGTAATCATCTACAATTAGCATAAAATAGTGATTACCACCTGGAGTCGATGGCGTGATTGGTCCACACAAATCAATGTGTAGAAGTTCGAGCGGCTTCTGTGTTTGGTACTTGGCTGCTTTCGGGAATGTTAATCTTGTCTGCTTTGCCGCTAGACAAGTCCGACACACTTGGTCGGGATGCGTAATCAGCGGCACACCAGCCGCCAATCCTTTGCTGGCAAGCATCTTCAATGCTTGAAAGTTGATGTGGCCAAGGCGAGCATGCCACAACCATGCAGGATCATCGAGGCTTGCTAATAATGAAACTGGCCTCGCCAGTTGTAGCTCGATGCGGTAGAGACGGTTTTGTGTTCGCTTTACTTTTATGATCAAGCGAGAGGTATTTTTGTCTGATACTTTGAGCGTATCTTCATCCATAAGCACTTGGTACCCAGACTCAGTGAGTTGACCAAGGCTTATTAGATTGCTACGAAGTCGAGGGATAAAAAATACCTCTTGAAGAAGCCACTGATCACCATTCTTGCATGCGAAGAGGATTGATCCCTTCCCTTTGATTTGCACCGTCGAGCCATCGCCAAATCTGACGCTACCGGTGATTGCTCTATCCAACTCGTGGAACTTAGCTTCATCACCGGTCATATGATTGCTAGCGCCATTGTCGAGGTACCATACATCTGTTGGTCCCTCAACATGCTCGGTAGCATGCAACTCCGGCCACACCTTCTCCTCATTCAGCATCACGACCTCCTGCCGCTCTTCCTCAACCAGCAAAGTCTCATTTGAGACCGCTAGTAGAAGTGCTGGTTCAACGTCCTCGGCACGTGCAAAGTGTGCTTCCTCCTTCTTCCTCGGGGCTCGACAGTTTGTCGAGTAGTGTCCCATCTCGTTGCAGTTATAGCACCGAATATGACTCTTGTCACGGCCACCACCGTTAGAGCCATTTGCTTCATCTTTGCGTGGTCCTCCACGACCACCTTTGTAGCCTCCTCTGCCACGCCCACGACCTCCTCGGCCGCGGTTCCCGCCATCTACGGGAGCTTTGTTCTTCGACAAATCTCCTCCGGTCTTCTTAGATCGTGCCTCCCACTCGGCCTGAGTGAGGAGCAGTTGCCTGTCTGCGCTTCCACCTGCGCTAGTGTTCTTCCTACATGTCCGCTCCTCAAAGGCTTTGAGTCGGCCGACGGCCTCCTTAAAAACCAAGGTTTTGAGGTCGCAAAATTGCTCGATGCCGGCTATCACACTGATAAACCGTTCTGACACCGTGTCGAATAATTTTTTTACGAGCATGAGATCCGTCATAGTCTCGCCAAGAGTTGCATACCTGACAGACATGGCGGTTAGTCGACCAGTGTATTGGTCGAGGGATTCACCATCATTCATCCGCATGACGTCGAACTCCCGTTTCAACGTCTGCAACCGTGCGTCCCGAACTCGGTCCACACCGACGAACCTCGTCTTGAGGCAATCCCAAACTTCCTTCGCTGTCGTCTTCTTGGCCACCAACATGAGAAGGTCCTCCGGAAGCGCTTGGAAGAGATGCATCTTCGCCTTCTTGTCGAGCCGGACGTCGACTTTTGTTCCTTCCGCCGGAGCAACAGCCCCCCAGAGGCCTTGATCCTCCATTATCGCCTGAACACGAATCACCCAGCTGGTGTAGTTCGTGTTCGTCAACTGAGGGTCCTGGAGCGTACGACTCAGTTGCTGCGCCCATGACGATTCTCCAGGGACGATGGCCATGGAACTGGCTCTGATACCAGATGATAGAAAAACAAAGGATATTTGGGAGATGGAGAGCAGAGAAGAAGCACTAAGAGAAGAGAAGAACTCTTGTATTTCACTTGGTGAATGTGTGCTTTGGAAGCTTGAGAGCACATGCTTATATAGCTACATCTCATGGATAAAAATAGAATGCAAATAAAAATAATAAAAAAATAAAACCTCCTCCATGCAAGGAGGACCATCCACCTAATCCTAACTTGCTAGATAATAGCTCTAGCTTCAACCAACTAAGACTAGGATTAGAGCCAATATATGACCTTATTAAAAACACTTAAAATATTTGAATGCCAAGAATAGCCGTTCACATTCTGCAGATTCTTATCGGGATTCAATACGCCGTCGGCCGAGCAGGAACTGGTACTTAAAGAGGTTTGTTTTGAATACTTCACAAGTTGATGCGGTTGTAAGCTGCATGTCAAACAGGCAGAGCCCACCCCAAAGCTTAACTAATCTCATCTGGGGTCCTCCTGGGACTGGGAAGACCAAAACATTGAGTGCTATACTGTACATTCTCTACACAATGAGGTGCACTGCACTCAGTTGCGCCCCAACGAATATCGCTGTTCTGCAAATCGCAAGGCAACTTCTAAGATTGGTTAAGGAGTCCTGTGACGATCCAATCTGCAGATTGGGAGATCTGTTGTTGTTTGGAAGAAAGGAAAGGATGAAAATGGAGGACAGGGATGAACTCCAAAAGATATTTGTCGATGATCGTAAAAAAAACTTTCTGAAGGTAGGGGGGATATCTGGAAGTCATGTTTTTCATTGTATTGATTCAGTTGATGAAATATCTTGATAATATGCGATCTGTAATTAAATTTGCATTGGACTTGTTAATAAGCTTTTGCAGTACGATTTATCTACGCCTATTTACTTACTGCTGCTCACTTACAAATCGAGTGGTGGATGATCAGTGAAAAATGTATAGTTAAAAAAAGAGTTTGCACACAAATGTAATTTAGCTCAATCAAATCCTGCGTTTGCTTTAAGGCATATCTCTAAATTACTTCTCATTGATTCTTGTGTGTCTATTTAGAATCAACTGCTAGAAGGGACAAGGTCAGCGTCGGTATCATATCTCCCTACACAGCTCAGGTAGAGGCAATTCAGGAGAAGATCGGAAAAGCATATAATTCGCATCCATACCTTTCCCTCAAGCTAAAGTCGGTCGATGGCTTTCAAGGTTGCGAGGAGGACATAATCATAATCTCAACTGTTAGATCGAACAAAGCTGGTTCTGTTGGATTCTTGTCGAATCCTCAGGGAACCAACGTCGCCTTAACTAGAGCTAGGCAAGCCATCCTTCACCTTCCTTTTACTTGTTTCTAGGAGTTCATTCAGCTTGTTTTAGAGATGATCGGTTAACATGATTCTCAGGTTCTGTTTGTGGATCGTTGGGAATGCAACTACCCTGGAGAACAGCAGATCTATATGGCAGAATGTGGTCCTTGATGCCCGGCAACGAGGCTGTTACTTCAGAGCAAGTCAGGATGAAGATACTGCTGCCTTATTTAGCAGGATGAACTTAAAAGTTTGTTGTTCCTTTCCATTTAAATTTGTTGAAATCAAATATGCGATGATGGCATTACAACACTCAGCCAAATTACACAAAAATACGTAAATTGTTCAGATTCATGTGATTGTTTTTTTGGAATGGTTACTCATGTATTAAGCACTGTTTGAACTTTCGTATGCTGTTCATCAGATGTTGCTGGTATATCTTTTGTAGCAACTAATTCTTGAAATTTAATTTTGCAGACCAATGGAACCGGCAGCAAGTATTTGAACTTGAAAGCAATACGTGCCAAGAATCCCGAATCAATCGAGCTGCATAATACACTATCTGATTTCTCTAGACTGTGCATCGGAAAGAAGTATGAACATTCAGATTCAGATTCTGACTAGGTGTGTTCATTTTATTTTTCGTTTTCCAAGCTTGTTCTCGTAATTTCCTGCAAACTCTCATCGATGCACCGGATCTAATCGAACATCCTAGTAGTTTGTTCTAAGTTACTGTTTTCATTGGATTTGTAGGTGGATGATCTGTTCGTGATCAAGTTCTGCTTACGGATCGGAAATGAGTTTTTTTGGTACATGGCAACCGCCTTTTGTAATGGAATCCTAAAAAATGTCTTGAGTTTAGCGAAGAATATCCTGTGAAGTAAATTTCGATTAGCACTTTGAGACAAATTTCAACAGTCTTTTCTGCATATGCTTTCTTACCCTGTTTAGTGTTGTAAAAGTTCTGAAAATCTACACTCCAACAAGAACAAGTACGCGCTTGCATTTTCGTGGATATTGCTCAAGCACACGGCATCTTATTCCTTAGTGACGAACAGTTTAGATCAGATGTGCTTACAGCTCTCACAGGAATTGCAATCACAGCACCCATACTCCTGATAGATAATTTAAAAAAAATAACAGGTCGACCGATGTGAAACAGAAATAGTACCTAAGAATACAAGAACATTACTTATCGTCTTGCTCCTCTCACACGCATCTCTTCTCATGCACGCACTCTCGCACGACTCGGCACGAGTAGAGCAGTGTGCATACACACGCTTCCACGCAGTCTCAACGGCAGCAATCGCAACGCCGTCTGTCAAGCGAAAGTCGCACGCAGTTGCAGTGCTTGTACCGCTCTCGAGTGCCCAAGATTGAGCAGAATCCGGGGCAAACCGCAGACGTGAAGGTTCCCAAAGTGGCACAGTATGCAGCCGATCCCATCTTCACCGTTACATCTGCACACATGCATTTCACCACGAGAATGTTACCATGGTTACGCTGCTCGCATCGTGAGGATTAAGATTGGGATGGAACCGATTACCTGAGGAAATGAGAAGGAGAAAGAGCACGGAGATGATGGTGGCGGTGGTGGTCATGACGGGAACTTCTTAGCCGTTGCTCGAGCTCTCGTTTGATCGGTGGCGACTTTGCAGTGGGGAGCGGTGTAAGTTATATTGTTCTAATAAATGGTATTAATGTGGATCTGTTGGAGTAGCCTGTTGTCGGCAGGGGACATTATGGGAGAAGGCGTGGCCACTCTTCTGTCCACTCGCTACCTATATATAAAGTTGGATGTTGACGTGAATACGATAGAATCCCCATAAGAGTTATTTCTCATTTTGGGTATTGATGGGAAATTATTTCTCAAAATATGTACGAATCGAAATTTTTCCTAAAATAGAGATGCATTGGCAAATCGTTTCCCCCGTCTTGTGTCCAAAATGCTCTCTGTCGCAAGCATCGAAGACCGCGTCGCCACGTCACCAATGCAAACCGTTTGCCGTGCCATGTAAGCGAGCGGCAAACTGTTTGCCGATACATTCCCATTCTGAGAAAAAGTTTCAGTCCGTACCCATTTTAAGAAATAATTTTCCATAGATACTCATACGCAAGGTTCCCCTTGAGTTCTTGCCAACGAGTAGTCCTACGATGGTATGCAACAATGGGAATCGGGGCAGGGTAGGAAACCTTTTCGAAGACTACCTTGATACGGAATGTGATTTTTGCCCACACCCACCACCCTCATTCCACTCACCCAGTATTGAGATCTTGGAGTCACCTTCTATGGAGTCCACACTTGAGACCTTGACTCGATTAATGGAGCATATGAATTCGAGGATTGGCAATCTTCCAATTTTGAATAAAAGCTAAAATAGGTAATATATGATATATTGGACCTTGACTTGATAACGAATATATATAGGATATTCACACGAGCATATGAATCCAAAATGTGCTTTAATTTCCTGATTTTTATTTTCTTTTTATATTTTTTTATATTTTTAAGTTCTTTTTCTTTTATGTGAGTAATATAGGATATATTGGACTATATTATACAGTATAGGCTAATGTAATTTTAAATACCACCAAAATAGTCAATAATATAGGAAGTAAAATCTTTTTGTGTTTTAAATATTTTTTATTATTTGTGTAATTTTTTAGGAAATTTTGCTAATTTTGAAGTTTTAAAGTAAAAAATCACAAATCAAAGATTAAATAATATATTAAAATTAAAATGAAGATTAAAAATAAAAAAATAAGTCCAAAATTCTTCAAATAAATTTTAAAAGATACATAATAATATAAAGAAAATCCAGATTTAGAGATATATATTTTGGGGATTTTTAATATTTTTATACTGGATTTTGGAGCTTTTTAATTTTTATGTGTTTTATTTTTCTATTTAATTTTTTTTAGTTTTTAAATTTGAAAAAAATAAACAAACATAATAAATATTTGTTGGATTTTTTCAAAAAGATTTTATATTTCTAGGTATTTTAAAATCTAAACAAGGAATATTTGTGCTCTTTTAATATTTGATATATATTAAAAAGTTTGAAAATAAAAAAAATGTGGCATGAATTTAAGAGAAATCAGGAACATAACCCTATTTTTTGATAATTTTTGGAGCATGGGAACAATAAATAGATCAAACACACAAAATTCAATATCCCAGCAAGGGTGTAAATGCAATTAAAACTAAACTTGAGGTCTCGCATGCAAATATACTAATATTTTACAACTGCTAAGAATGTTTAGGGACTTTGAGGGCGGATGCTTGGTCGAAGGACAAGGGGTCATGGTGAAAGAGATTCTTCATCGGGGGTCTACGACTAATACACGTAATTAAAAGATAAAATAAATGCAGGAAATAAACCTAGGCATTATAACTAAGCTAGAAAGCGAGAAAAATATTATCTTGAGCGAAGCTAAGCCGCGAGATTGACCTCACGTTGGCGAAGGTCGTCGGAGGTGGTGGAACGCAACAAAAGAATATGCTTGGACCCGCTGCCAAGGGCTGAAGAATGTCATGTCATGACTTTCGATCCATAGCACCAATGAAGGGGGTCGAAGCTCGGTCAAAAGGGATTCCAAATTCAAAGAAGGTGGGATAGGAGCTTATGTAAAAGAAGTGGAGCGTGGTCAAATAACGAGGGAGAAGGCAGTGATTCAGTGGCCCATTGGCTAAGAAATCCTACCCATGTGAATCAACATAAATCGGGGTAGAAAAGTCACGAAGAAATCAGTCTAAATCGGTGATTACATCGATTGGAGGAAAATAGTGAAGATGGGTCAGAACCTAGGAGTTTCCGACCTAGGACCTCGATCAGAGAGTTGACCGAGGTCCGACCGGGAAAACTATGTTCTAAATTTTTTACAAAATCGATAATAAATAATAAACGATTTTATTAATTTTAATTTATAAAATAAAACATGTTTATTATTTTTTAGTAATTTATCATGATATATATATATATATATATCCGAAGCATTTTATTACAAATTAATTTTTGCATTTTACTTATTGGTATATTTACCTATGTTATTTATATTAACCTATGTTATGTATATTCTCTTTTTATTCTTTATTTTTGATGTTATTAGTTTATTTTATTATCTTATATATTTATAACTTAATTTTATGTACATAAATATATTTTTATTATATTTTGTGATATATTATGTGCACTTAAATAAATAAGTATATATAACTATAAGTATAGGTATTTCATCTATTTATGTTCGTATATTTTATTTTAATGTTAATTTATGGGTTTATTTTATTTGAAATATGTATAAATATGTATTATAATTAATATTTACAAAATTATAATAATATTAAAGTAAAATAAAATGAATATTTCATTCTGATATATAGTATAATATGGGTCCAAAACCTAATTTTCACATATTAACTCAAAAAAATATTAAATCACCTTCATTAAACAGTCTACTAAAAGTATATATAGTTAAAGATTATCATGAATTTTTATTTGATAGATATGTGTCAGTGAAGTATGAGTTTTGAGATTTAATTTTGTGTATAAGAAGTACATTGTATCTTATTTTTATATGAAATTAATTTTGTATATTTTTCTATATATTATTATCTACAACTTTAATGTATAAAGTTTCTTTATTTGAGGTGTAAAAGATAGAAAATAAAATAGGTTCCAAATAGGAATTATTGATTAATTAAAGAATGGAAATTCAAATGTGTTATTGGCTCGTATCTCCCCCTACTTCATTCTTGTCGACCCAACTATCAAGATGCCTAAGTCTCATGGTTTAGGATCATAAAATACCTTTGGTATTTTATTCTTTTTCTTTTATTTTATTTATTATGTAATTTCGCTATTAAAAATAGTATTTTATACAGTATTTATATATGAATGTTAATTTGTACAAATTAGGGATATTTACATGCATTAAGTAAGATTTTCATGGCTAAAGTGATAGAATAAAGATTATGAAATGAAGATTTATCAATATACAACAAGTAACCTCCGCATGGCTTACTTATAACGACATGTTAGCATCAGGGTACCAAAAGGTACAATGTGGGTGCCTATGTGATATGGCATTTGTTTTGGAGTTGTTTTTTGGGTACGAGAAACCATTTCTCTAACGATACATGATTTAGTGAAGGACATATACCATGAACACACAAGGTAGATATTCTGATCGTCATTATCATATATAGGTAAAGAACCGAGAGATTTGACAATAGGGTTTTCACTGAGGACATGTATTCAAAATCCGAAAGTTTCATGAATGTATCTTAGAGAAGGGAAGTCCAAAAGCTTCGAGGGGTGGGTGTCCTCTCCTTCCGTCCCCACATAATACCAATGTGCGCCGGATGCTCACTACCACATCTATATTCCTTGATCCCAAAGCTCTAAAAAACGTTCCTCGCTGTTTGCATCCCATCCTTTTCCTTGCAGTTGGGCTGATCACGTCAGTGGAAAAAACTCAGAGTAAACAAGAACCAAAGGAAAATTAAGGAAGAGATGCGCAGTACTGCGAGAAACACCAACTGCGGTAAGAAGAAGACAAGGGAGCAGAGGAGGGAAGACGAGTTTGTAGATACCATCTTCTCATGGTCCCTCCAAGATATATGCAATCATCAGTTCTTCGTCGACAAGGTAATAACAATTCCACACCATTCGCTTCCCTTCTTGTTTCCTTCTCCTTCAGATGATGGATGATTTGTTATTTGCATGGACTCTTTCTTCTGCGCATTTATGATTCCACGTAACATATATTCGTTCAAACATGCATCTTTCCAGGGAATGTGCTCTCTCTAACATCTGAAACAAGTAGCTTAATTGTTTGGGTTTGAGTCCGTGTAAAATCACTATTGATGATTCAAAACGTGGATCCAGATACTTGTTAGAAAAGTGAGAATTGTTGTTTGCTATCAAGATATTCAAAATTCGCGTAATCGTCCAGAAAGATAAAAATTTACGTGCATGTGCATTTGGATGCTCCAGCGACTCTTCGGATTCCCAAGGACTCTTGATTGGATAGGAGACATGCCGAATGACTTCATTTCATTGAGATGTTATCACGCGCGTGATTAACTCTTGAAAACAGTGAAAAGCATCTATAAAAATATGGAATCTTAGTTATGCAGCATCTAACTTCTGATGGAGTCAATAATGGAAGATTCACAGTTTAAAATCACTGCATGATAACATAATAAAACGATTGAGGGACCAATGTGTGAAAAAAGAGAACAGTTATGTTCCTTTTCCTTGTTATTTTGCTTTGAATTATTGCATATCAATACGGAGATCGCATCTTCTTTCTCACGAAAAACCTTCGCTTCCATGCAGGCGAGTAGGATTCCAGAAACGTTCGAAAGCCTGGAGAAATACCTATCTTCTTTCACCTATCCCTTCCTGGAAGAGGTGAGAGACGAGCTGGCATCATGTCTGGATTCCATTAGGGTTGCACCAGCTGCTGAAATAATATCCATCCGTCATGCTCCAAAGATTGGCATGCTCAGTTACCGGATCACGATTAAAAAATCATGGGGTAAATCAGGTGGGTATGCGCCAAGAAAGGGAGATATATTTGTTTTCACGGATCTTCGGCCGAAACATGTATCTGACCTGAGTGGGCAAGGAAGTACTGCATGGGCACTTGGAATAGTGACAGGAGGAGGATTTCCACCTGGTTGTGTTAATTACGTCATCAGAACGTCTACATGTATTGATACGGTGAAATACAACAAGCAGCCGAAGAAACCAAAAACTAATAACCCGTTTGCTGTTTATTTGACTAACATAGTTGGACACAGTAGGGTTTGGATGGGTCTCGATGTTGATATGGCGAAGAAGAGGGACAGTCAAGTTCTAAAGCAGGCAATGGCTCCAGATTTCAACGTAAGTAGCAATGATTCCCTTCCCTTGTCATCTTTAATGCTAATGCTGTGTGTGATCATCTCTTCCTAAAATTCAAATATCCTTTGGCATCGTGATCACTCTCATTTTCTTTCATTAACAGACCGCTGAAGGCTGCGCCGGGTCTCACATAGACTACGTCCCTTGCGATCCAATAGTCGAGAGTCTCCACCAGTTTGATCTGAACAAGTCACAATCTGAAGCTGTCATCAGTTGCATCTCCAAGAAGCCGTGTTCTCACAAGGAGCGGTGCATTAATCTTATATGGGGACCTCCAGGTACTGGAAAGACAAAAACTGTAAGCGTATTGTTGTACAAGCTTTACGGCATGAGACGCAGCACATTGACATGCACCCCTACGAATATCGCTGTCACGGAACTCGCTGCCCGTTTCCTTCGATTGGTCAAGGAATCCTCTTCAGTCTCCGGTGTATGCAGATTAGGAGATATAGTGCTGTTTGGCAGACAAGAAAGGATGAAGATCGACGATAATAATGGACTCAACGAGGTCTTCTTAGATCATCGTGTGCAACGGCTTAAACTCTATCTTCCCAAGTGGACCCGATGCTTTACTTCAGCAATCGAAATCCTCGACGACTTTACTCCTCGATACCGTAGTAATCAAGAAGAGCAAGAGATTGCGACGGGAGGAATTTCTAATACCTGGGAGTTTTTCAAGTATCGATTCTCACAGGTTTCCAAGGAGCTTAGAGAATGTCTTGAAGTTTTCTACGTGCATCTTCCAAGAGGTGCAATTTCAGAAGTAGATTTTAATTGCATCGAAATGCTTCTTGATTTACTAAAGGAGGTGGAAAATCATGTTATACAAAACACGTTCTCGTCAAATAATATTTTTTTTTTTGAGTCAAAAAAGGGGGAAACACGCGTTGGTGTCCGCCCCAATATATTAATAAAATGATCAAATCAACCAGGACTCGAGGAGAGTCCTAGCAAGGTGGACTACATTTTCAACATAGAACCTCTCTGCACGGAAAATTACACCATTTCTAGTAACCCATAAAGCCCATAAGCCAGCAATTGGCATTAATCTCACGGCAGTTGGACGGAATCTGGAGTTGAGGAGGGATTCCCAGAAGGATGTCATGTTGCTAAGATCAACCCAATCTACATCCAACATCCGCCAAAAATATTTCGTCTTATCGCAATTCAGGAATAGGTGCTCAACGAATTCCAGCGATGAGCTGCAAAGAACACATGAGTTATCATCAGAGCGCAAGATGCGGGCACGTCTCTCCTTGGTGAGTAATCTTCCATGTCTCATTAGCCACATGAAAACTCTAATACGTGCTGGCAGTTTCCACTCCCAGATCATCCTACAATCCCTGGTAAGGTCTTCTTCAAGCGGCTCTGTTCTCCTGATCAGCAAAGCGTAGGCCTTCTTGACAGAGAAGTCTCCCTCTCTCCAAACCCAATGATCTTTACCAATCGTGGGGCCCTCAATCCTATCGAGAAGCACCATCAAGTCATGGTGTTCCTGCATACGTCGTTCAGAGAGTGCACCTGCAAAATTAAGTTTCCAACAACCGTTATCCCATAGATCTGCGACCCGAGCACTTTTATCCACAGCTATAGCGTACAAACGCGGGAAGCGGGAGGCTAGAGGTTCGTTGTCCGTCCAATAGTCTGTCCAGAAGGAAAAGGTGTTGCCATCGCCTAATCTCGGACGGAGGAGTTGGGGGAGATCTGGGAGAGTCGCACGAATACCCTTCCACAGTGCCGTCTCAAAGCGAATGTTACGTATAGCATTAATAGAGCAGATCTCGACCCTGTAGATGGAGCGTATGAGTCTGCTACATAAGTCCTCCTTGTCACCCCAAATTCTCACAGCCCATTTCAACAGTAGTGCACGGTTTACCAGCTCCAGCCTCGGGACCCCAAGTCCTCCATCCTCCTTGGGTAAAGTAACTGTATCCCAATCCACAAGATGTAGAGCACGACCATCCCCACCAGTCTTTCCCCAAAAAAACCTTCGAATGATCTTCTGAAGCCGATTACAAATCCCAACTGGAAGAAGCCTAGTCGACATGAAGAAAATTGGGATTGCCGCCAAGACAGCCTTCACCAAAGTCAAGCGCCCACCACGAGACAACAAAGAGCCCTTCCAACCTGCCAGCTTCCTCTCCAGCTTCTCCACTCGTCAAATAATAATAATAATCAATCTAAATGTGGTTCCTTTATCTTCAATTCGAGGAGGAATTGTGTCCAAATCTTGAGGTCGCTCAAGCAGACACTGAAATTGCCACGAACAACAACGTCGAGAAGCATCCAACGGTACTGTCTTGAGAGAGCTAAGCTCATATTCTGCACAGCATCCAGTTCATCGAAGTTATGTGGAATGAAAATGTTGGAGCCCCTGGAATTGCTGGTTATGGATGAGGCTGCACAGTTGAAAGAATGCGAGTCATTGGTTCCCCTACAACTTCCAGATATAAAACATGCCATTCTCATTGGAGATGAGTTTCAGTTACCAGCCGTTGTCAAAAGCAAGGTACAATGCCATGTTCTTCATTGTTCGATTAATATGTCTGGACTTTTTTCGGCTTCAATGACTTAATTTTATTATGTTCCAGATTGCTGCCAATGCTTTGTTAGGAAGAAGCATGTTTGAAAGACTGGCGTCATTGGGACATAAGAAGCACCTTCTAAATGTGCAGTACCGGATGCACCCAACTATAAGCATGTTCCCCAATTCTATGTTTTATTCCTATCAGATTTCTGATGCACCTAATGTCCTAACTGAAGAATACACACGAGGCTTTCTCCATGGCCGGATGTTTTCTTCCTACTCCTTTATTGACGTCAAGAAAGGAACTGAGGAAGTTGGTGTCAGCCAAAGCTTGAAGAATACAATTGAGGCACATGTAGTTCTGAATCTTGTAAAAAGACTTTCAGATGGTATGGACATCTTCCCATATCGGCAAACAAATCGAGTCTTTTCCTTGTTAGGCGTTGCCTTTTAGACTATAATATAAGTTATATAACATAACACAGCTTGTACTTAGGGGTGTAAACGGACCGAACCTGAGCGAACCTATATTTTTTAGGTTTGGTTCGTTTTATTAATCGAGCCCAAACTTGTGTTCAGGTTCGATTCGTTTATTTTCGAACCAAATCCGAATCGAACCTCTTTCTAAACGAATCGAACCTAAGCGAATATCGAACTTAAGAATTATCTAGTAAGAGGGGGTGAAGAGAAGAGAAATGGAAATATGTGTGTGTCTGCAATTACAATAAATATTCATTTAGTTTTTTCTTTATGTAACTCATATTCATCTTTTAAAAAAAATTGACTAATAAGGATTCCTCTCTTTGAAAAAAAATATAATTATAATATATTTTATATATGTTCAGATGGGGATAAGGAACAAGATTAATGTGCAGATATCCGACAAGTAATGTTTATACTTGTTCTGTTGATTTGAAGATAAAGAAGGGAAAAGTACTAGGCATATAGATGATGGATGTTGTAAGTTGTAACCACGATGTGACTATTTATTTTTGGATAGTTTTTACTGAGATAAAACCTATTTATCACTGATGAATACCCATTCATCACTCTTTATTCTTATATTTTAGCTACAAAAACCTTTGCAAATACATGTAGATATATGTAAATATCAATAATTAGCAAAAGCATGCATCTTGTAAAAACATATAATTAGCATGTTTTTGTGCAAAAATAAAAGAATAAAGATGAAAAAGAAAAAGAGGGAAATATTTAGAATAAATATTGAGCAACCTAACCCAAGGGAGGGCTCAGCATGGGCCTGACCGCATAAAAGCCTAAGTAGAGGGAGATATGATCTCATGTGTAAATATTTATGTAAATAAATAAAATTATATTTTCCTCAACCAAAAAGATGCTTGTACATATTTTGTATATATTTAGAAGTTTTTAAAAAAAAATAAAATAAAATTTAAAAATCAAAAATGCAAAAATATCCCTCCACCATGTGCATAGACCATCATCCTTTATTTATTTAACCCTATAAATAAATGTATTTATTTTCAAAACTTTTTGTGAATATTCTATGGTATATTTTGTAAATAAAATAAATAAAAAGAAACACAACAAAAATCAAATAAAAATAACAAAAATTAAAATTACAAAAACATATTGTACATATGCCATGTACATAGTTGTATATATCTATTTATTTCACCTATGTGTATAAATAATAAAAATAAAATAAAAATATCCTTTTATTCCTCATTTTATTCTATAAATAAATAAAATATAAAATAGGAATAAAATTGTATAAAAATAATAATTAAAAATCAAAAACCCTATATTGTACATATACCTATGTATAGCTATATATTGTAAATACCTTATTTTTATTTCTAAAAATTAATTAAAAATCACCAAAAATAGAAAAAAATAAAAGAAAAATATTTCATGTTGAAAGTTTTTGCTGATTCGGCCCCTAGCTAGGTGTATTTGTCACCTCAAGATCTTGCCACGTGGCCTGATTTCATTGGGCCCTGGGGATGTTGACCGCCCGGTCAACTGACCCCCCCCAGGACCATTCTTCGCGGATTCGAGCGCCGGACCTTCTTCTCGGATTTTTACCCGCTCAACCCGATTGCCCAACACCTAAACCCCGGCTCCGTTTGACACCTCCCACATCCGACACCCTCGCCGGGCATCTACCTCGGGGTCCGCGCGCCACCGTGACCCTACCCGTTCAGCCCTAACCGGGTCGGCACTCGTATATAACCTGAGCTCCGCCGCACTCCATTTCCATCTTTGGCTCTCCACTCTCATTCCCGTGACCTCCATTGCAATCCCCGAGGTGACAGCTCGCGATTGCCCTTGTAGCAGTGAGGAGGGGGTGGCCGGACCATTGATCCGGCGACTTTGCGCCGCCGTGCTCCGCCACGTGCAGGAGCTCGAGCCTCAGGCCTTGACAACCTTCGAGGCGACGACCAGGAGCTACCTTAGCTCCAGCATAGTCTTCCACTCCACCCAGGTAACCTTCTAGCCTTCTTGTTTAGCTTAATTTTGAGTTACCCCCAAATCTTAGTTCCGTCGATTTCCTTTGATTCCGACCATATCGCGTATCTTCTCGATCATCGGAACCTACGCTCACCATCGCCATCCCTCCGCGCACATTCTCCACCCCTTCGTTCAACCCAGCTCGCACAGGAGCTGGGATTCGAGCTCCACCGTCCTCCGCTCGCCGGAGCTCGCTCACCCCGACGCACCGTCACGCTGCTTCTTCGGGTCGAGGCACTTTGCCCTCGACTCGCGAAGCTCTTGAGCTGTTTTGCAGGTCCAGAGGAAGCCTTCTGAGGCACCCTCACATCCAGGCCAGGAGCTTCCCTCCGCCGTCCTCGCCGGAGCCCCTCCAGGGCTCGGTTGGGCCATCGGAGGCCACCACCAGCTGCGGGACGTCATCGCCGACCTTCTTCGATCATCAGAGGCAGTTGAGGAGGACTACGGCACGCGCACGAGGCCGGCGAACCTCGCCGGCCACCTGTTCTTCGAGGGTCCTCCACCACCGTCCGATCGCCCTCCGCTCCAGTTTTCATCGTGACCGTCCATCTATCGAGGAGCCACCACCGTCCGATCATCCAGAGGAGCGATCCGGACCGTTAGCACAGAGGAGAGAGGCACCAGCACCTGAGCACCGTCAGATCCTCCACGTGCCTCGCTCTGCGTCGTCGATCGGTTCACGTGCGGAAGAAGAAAAGCGCCCGCCGTCCTCAGTCGTCAGATCAGCTACGTGGCGCTCATCCAGCCGTCGACGTAATAAAGGGGTAATTTACCTTAGGCCCCCCTCGTAGTTTATGCTTTACGTTTCAGTCCTGTAAATATTTTGAGTACTTTATTTACGTTGGGTTATTTGCACAATGGACCTCATCCTTTAGTTTATTTGCATTTATGCCCCTATTTGTGTGAGCCACGTGCATCGTCACGTGTATACTTGGTGTATTTGCGATATTGGCCCTATAGTTCTGGATGTTCTTTAATGAATGAAAACTTTTTGATAATTGCATTTATGCCCCTGTGAGTGTTTTATTTGCACATGTGCGTCTTTTAGTGGGATATTTGCATAACAACCCCTGGACTTTTTGGTACGAGTTACCAAAAGGTCCTCGGACTTGTTTTTCTTACATATAGGTCCCTGAGTGCCCCAGGCACGCGCCTCGCGCGTAATTTCTTAGGTATTTTGCACCAGGACCCCCAGAGCTTTGGGTATTTGCACTTTGGTCCCTATGCACAGTGCCCCCTTGCTATTTTTGAATAAAATATCAATTCATCTCCAAATTCGATAAAAAGTTGACACATGGTTCCTGCCATGTTGTGGGATTTTTGAGAATTTTGGGGGACATTTCTGAGTTTATTTGTTATTTTTAAAAATTCAAAAACCATCATTTTAGCCACTGTCCAGTTTGGAAAACCCCAAAAAAATATAAAAACTCCTTGAAAAATTCTATAAAAATTAGGTACTGTTTATTTTGTGTCCTTTGATGTTCTAGCCAATTTTGGCCATTTTTCATTGCTTAAAAACCCTAAAAATTCAAAAACACCTAACAACTCATAAAAATCATATTAAATAATCTAAAAACCCAAAAACAATAATTTTGGTGCTCAAATTTTCCTTGTTTTCTCTAGTATACAGGAAAATTACCTCTAGGCCCTCTTGAGATCCTTAGATATTTTATCTTTGGGTTTTGGACCTGGCTGGACAGTACCTTGTCTTTTTAGCATTGTTTGATTTTTAGAGAATAAAATACACTTCAGAAAATTATCAAAAATTCACCAAAAACACTTAAAAACCCAGAAAAACATAAAAATATTTTTTCATGAATTTTTGCTTGATTTTTGATGCTTTAAATAAATTGATAAAGTGTGTTTGTTTTTGTGCTTCCTTATTTTCTTCACATATTAAAAATCCAAAAAAAATTGAAAATAATTAAAAACCACTAAAAATGTTTTCTCTTTTTCTCTGATTCTTCGACTACTTCGTAGGCTTTTCAAGCCAACCCGTGCTCCTTGTGTTCGACCCTGGGTGCTATACCAGGTTAATATTATAGCAGGACCGCTTTTGTGCTTGATTGATTTTGTATTTTGTGAGTGGTTCATTTTTTCTTGATATACCTATCCTCTGAGATCCGGGTCGCAACGACCCTTGTCTTATTACCTTCATCCGGGTCTTCAAGATTTTTGGGTTATCAGAATGGCGCTGTTGCCGGGGAGCACGGCTTAGTAGTCGTTTTTAGCTTTTTCCGCGGTTTTTGATTTTCGCGACCTTTTGTATAGAATTTTCGTATATATTTTTCTCATATTTCTGCTAATAATTCTGGACTGACCACTTTTCTCTCTGTTTCTTGCGAGGGCCCGAGGAGCGAGGGCGGCATTCCTAGGAGCGCCGGTGCACCCGAGCGAAGCGGAGGCGGCTCGTTTCTTCATCAAGCCGCAGGAGAGAGCGGGAGAGAGAGAGCTGAGTGGGTGAGGATAGTTTAGGGATATTCATTTATTATTATTGTAATAATACAGGGACTTGAACTCTTGAACTCTTGGACTGCTTGGACACTTCTACCGTAGCGGGTCTGTTTCGCCGAGCACCGGTGTGCTCGGGGGACCCTTTAGGACCTTAGCGGTTTTTCGCGGTTTTTGCGGCTTTCTTCTACTTTTTTACTGCCTTTCCGGTGTTTACGCGGTTTTTGATCGAGCCCCTAGATTTAGGAATTTCTGGTGCTTGTGACGTAATTAGTAGGATCCACATACTTAATTGCTTATCTGTTCCTATAGATCGTTAATTGGACCTACTAAAAATAAATAATAAAAATAACTTAGTCGCTTTCCTGAGAGCCTACGTGCCGCGAGCCTGCCCCGTCAAGCGCTACTCCTGAACTCGACCTGTCGAGAAGAGGAGGGGTGGGTCTAGACCGGACTCTTTGGATCGAGGGCGAGTGACTGAGTTAGACGGTTCTGCGCTAGGAATTGCTCATCTAGGACTCGGTTTTTCCCGCTTGCATCATTTAGGTAGTTTATTTCCTGTCTTTAAATTCTGCACGGATCATATTGCATGTAGAGTGCTGGAGTCAGGTACGCCTTCCTTACTTTGCATGCATCATTGATTTCATCGCGCATCGGCTTTTTCGTCTTCTCCCCCCTGTTTTCGGATTAAATAATCAGGAGAACCGAAAAATTCGTTAGACCTTTTGTTTGATTTGAAAAATATTAAAAAGAAAAACAATAAAATCGGGACTGCTAATCATACTTGATCTTAAAAACCGCTCACCCTAAAAACTTTGTCTTGGGGAGAGCAACCCCCTCATTGTCTGGTTTGGATGCGCGAGAGAGTGACCCGTACCCTAGGTAGAGCCTCCCGGTGCTAGACCCGACTGATTACCGACTTTTCCGTGCGGGCCAGTCGGTTGGGATAGCATCGGATATCCTAACAGGTCACGTAAGCGCTCTGATATTTTGTGTGTTCACCAAAATAAAATAGACAAGATAATTTGACCGAACTTTCACGGTCTTCAGCTCGCGTTGCGTTGGTGAACCGGGGGTTTGTTTTTGATCATAGTTGATTCCAGATCTCATCCGCACTACTCTCCAGATCAAGATGATGGGTAGACGGTCTCTTAGGCAGCCTCTGGCTGCACCGCTTTCGGGCACGACTACCCGATCATCTAGGTTGGCCCGCGAGAGCCGAGACCAGCTCTCCGAGCCCGAGTACGATTCCGCCCTGTTCCCCCTCGACCCCCTTTCTTTCGGCACTGAGAGACATGAGCCCGAGGAGAGATTATCAGATTTGACAGCACCTGAGTTGGGCTCATTTGATTTTGCAGACGTCGCTATGGCAGCCAGATCAGACGATCACTCCAGAGGTCCACAGGGAGACCAGCATGTTGTACTTGACCAGGGAGCGATCAACTCCACCCTGATCGCATCGCTCGAGACAGTTCAGCAGCAGTTACGCGATCAGGGGGCATTCATGATAGAGATGAGGCGAGAGTTGGAGAGGCTCAGAGCAGAGCGAGGTTCAGAGCAGAGCGAGCCTGAGGAGATGCCTGATGCAGAGGTCGCAGCCGCAGCAACCGCAGCAGCAGCAGCAGCCGCTGCCGCCGCCGCGGCAGCCGCCGCGGCAGGAGGACCACCACAGCCGATGCGGGCGTTACACAACCCCGGATCTACTCTGATGCATCACTGGGTGGTAGTGCCAGCGATCGTGGGGGACTTCAAGTTCCCCCCGAACACCTTGCAGTTACTACCCCGTTTCCACGGACTAGCCACTGAGGAGCCCCACCTTCACCTCCAGGAGTTCTTGATGATCTGCAGCCTTCCTGTTTTCACTGGTAGATAGAGCAGCCACCTGGCTGAAGCATCTAGGGAAGTTTGTCTACACCTGGGAGCAGCTCCGCACCGAGTACTTGAAAAAGTACTATCCACTCGGGCGGACGAATGCAGCGAGGGCCCTGATCAGCAACTTCTACATGTTCCCCAACGAGCAGTTCCACGAGGCTTGGGAGAGGTTTCGAGAGCTCCTAGACAGATGCCCGCACCACGACATATCCAAGCCGAACCTAGTTCAGAGCTTTTTCAGCGGGTTGACGCCAGAGCTTCAGGGTCTGGTGAACGCTTCTTGCGGCGGGTCCTACTGTGCCAAGGACCACGATCAGGTCTGGGCCATCTACGAGGAGATGTCCGAGAACTACATGGTGATGTCTCAGACCAGGCTCTATACTCAGAAGACCCAGCCACATCAGCCAGGATCCGTGCAGTACCAGCGGATAGCACGGGTAGATGCAGGTCCATCCAGTTCGTCCGCAGTCGCAGCAGCACAGGCAGAGTCATCCGCTGCAGACATGGGTATCATCAGCGAGAAGTTGGACCGCATGGAGCTGATCGAGAAGAAGCAGTGCCAGAGTATCACGCAGATGGAGCAGATGGCACAGGTCTTGAGCGACATGAAGACCCAGCTCATGTGTCTCCAGGAGACACAGACGGCTTCACAGCCCCGTCTTCTGTCGCGAGGCGATACCGGCGGCAGCAGCAGCTCGTCCCAGCGCTCCAGCTCCTCAGAGCAGCCTAGACAGGTTCACTTTGTACAGGCGGAGCCGTACCAGCAGCCGCAGCCCACCTACCAGTCCCCACCATCTCCAGAGATGCAGATGGTGCTGTACCAGCCGGATCAGCCTCTGGCAGTACTGCCGCCAGCCCCCTTCGATGCAGAGCCGTTGATGGATGTCAACGGGATTTGGTATGACCGCCCCCAGCCTGGGATCCGACGAGATCATCCCGGATTCAGGTGGGGGAGTGGTGGTGCCCAGCCCCAGCAGCAGCCGTCAGGTCAGGGAGGGCAGTACTCCCAGCAGAGAGACCAGCACCAGCCGCAGCAGCAGCCCCCAGCGTATCAGCAGCAGTCATCCTACGGTCCTCGTCCCTATCAGCAGCAGGGACAGTCTTGGAGTGAGCAGCAGGCTCACCAGGGATACCAGCAGCAGCCTCCATCTTACCCCTCTTACCCACCTCAGCAGTTCCAGCAGCCTCACCCACAGAGAGGCCACCCGTCGGGCTCCCACGATAGCCCCGCCTTGGATGACATCGCCCGCCTCCTCACGGACCACCAGGCTACATTCAGACGGGAGATGGACGAGTTCCGCCAGGAGATGCGAGACCTGGTGAGAGGGAAGGCCGCCATACCCTGCCCAGATAGAGCCCAATCCGAACAGCCTCAAGAGTAAATCTGAGCAGGAGCGGTAGGACCCCAGCAGGCGGCGGCGCCTCATCTGAGCTTCACCACGAGGACACTCCAGAGGCGCCACATGAGGAGGAGGAGAGCGGTACTGAGGCCGCTCCAGATGATGACGGTGGTACTGATGCCACCAAGGATGCTGATCCCACCGGCGGTACTGAGGCCGCCGCTTCACCAGTTCGAGGAGGTGGTACTGATGCCACCCATTCAGCCGAGCCAGCCAGCGGTACTGATGCCGCACGACGTCTACCAGCAGCAGCAGCAGCAGAGCCAGCCCGTGGTGGTACTGAGGCCACTGGTGTGTGTACAGAGAGAGATGTTGTTTTTCCTCGCACTCATGTATCTCGGAACTCTGCTATGAATAAAGGAAAAGGTTTACTTTCTTCTGGTCCCACTGTGGTGCATGATGTATGTGTGGATCCGGTCCTTGAACCGCTTAGACCTTTTCCTAGTCCTTCATCTGAGAAGGACCCTATGATCCCCTTCCCTAGCGCCCTTCAGATGGGGAAGGGGAAGAAAAAAGAAAATCCAAAAAAGAGAGAGCTTGAGGAGTTCAGCCAGAGCATGATTGACCGATTCCACATCCAGCTGACCCTCCAGGAGGCTTTGCAGCACATCCCCCTTCTCCAGCGTTCTTTGAGAGATAGGACTACAGTCAGGAGGAGGAGGAGGAACCACACTTCAGAGATACATGTGCTGACGAAAGCCACGTGTTTTGCGATCCAGAACCGACTGCCAGCCAAGAGGCCAGATTCAGGGGCCCCGTATGTCAGATGCCAGATCAGTGAGCAGAGGTTCGACTGTACTCTTTTAGATAGCGGATCGTCGATCAACCTTCTTCCGGCAGCCCTTCTCGACCGCTTCGAGTTGGGCACTCTTCGACAGAGCAGGACAGTCCTTCAGTTCGCTGATCGATCTGTCAAGAGGCCGAAGGGGTTATTACGAGACGTTATCGTCACGATTCAGGGCCTGAAATTCCCCGTGGACTTCGTAGTGTTGGACATGGAGATCCCTGAGTCAGTGACCGATACCCCCATCATCCTTGGTCGTCCGTTCTTGGCCACAGCCAAGGCGGTGACTGATCATGATAGTGGGAAGGTGTACTTTCGTGTCGAGGGCGAGAGTATACAAATAGAGACGGTCGAGGACTACAGAGCCAGACTCAGAGCCGCTCCGATGTGAGTACCGATTCAGAGCAGCTGACAGACGCAGAGCCAGACATCCACCAGGATTGTGATTTTGTGATCACAGATGATGAGGCAGCTTGGGCAGATCTTGAGACACAGACCACCCTCTCATTTTCAGATACAGTTGATGCAGAGACGATAGCAGAGGAGAGTCTGGAGAGCACAGACCTGGTTCAGGATACCATGGAGGCAGCAGAGCCGGTCCTTGATCGCAACACGATGTTCAGTGATGGTGGTGCTGAGGCCACCTTGTTTTCCGGTGGTACTGATGCCACCGCGATTGATGCAGATCCCTCGGATTCAGAGTCTGATTGGGCCGATTGTTATGATCAGATGCCAGACCTGAGTTCACCTGAGCCTATAGATGAGGAGGAGGTAGATGCAGAGCCGAGCAGAGACAGTGCAGTTGAGCCGCCTTCTCCCGATCCAGTTTGCGAGAGTACGCTTTCACTTTCCCAGGCAGATTTGGCCGACCTTGCAGCTTTCACTCAGTTTCTTCCGCAGCCAGATTTGCCGGCACCTAGCATTCCAGAGCTGAAGCCGCTCCCTACTTTGCTGAAGTATCGATTCCTTGCGGGCGAGCCAGAGATGTACCCAGTCATCATCTCCGCCGAGTTGACTGGAGAGCAGGAATCCCGTCTGATGGGGGTTCTTGAAAAGAACCGCAAGGCGATCGGATGGAGCGTAGCGGATCTCCATGGGATTAGTCCAGCAGTGTGCTCCCACCATATCTATCTGGAGGAGGGGGCGAAGCCGTCGCGTGAGTTCCAGCGGCGACTGAACCCCAACCTGAGAGAGGTCGTGATGAAAGAAATATCAAAATGGTGGAGCGCAGATTTTATTTATCCCATTTCCGACTCCAAGTGGGTCAGCCCCTTGCATGTGGTGCCCAAGAAGACGGGCATCACGACTGTGATCAGTGAGTCGGGAGAGGAGATCGCTACACGAGTACCCACCTCTTGGAGGGTTTGCGTTGACTACAGGAGACTCAACCAAGCCACCAAGAAAGACCATTTCCCCCTGCCTTTTATTGACCAGATCATTGAGAGACTGGCAGGGAAGAGCCATTATTGTTTCCTGGATGGGTACTCAGGCTACAACCAAGTGGCCATCGCTCCTGAGGATCAGGAGAAGACCACCTTTACCTGTCCCTTCGGCACATATGCCTTTTGACGCATGCCATTTGGGCTATGCAATGCCCCTGCGACTTTTCAGAGGTGCATGCTGTCGATCTTTTCGGATATGGTAGGGGAGTGTTTGGAGGTCTTCATGGACGATTTCTCGGTCTACGGCGACGGATTCGATTCTTGTCTTGACTGCCTAGACCGGGTACTCCAGCGATGTATCGAGTTTCATTTGGTTCTGTCATGGGAGAAGAGTCACTTCATGGTGACTCAAGGGACGGTGCTTGGCCACATTATCTCCAGTAGGGGCATGGAGGTTGATCCGGCCAAGGTTGATGTCATTAGAAAACTCACACCGCCGTCCAACTTGAGGCAGCTACGGTCATTCCTGGGGCACGTTGGATTTTATAGGAGATTTATTCAGGATTTCAGCAAGATTGCCCGACCGTTGACTGACCTCTTGACGAAAGACACCGAGTTCCTTGTCGATGACAAGTGTCTTTCGTCCTTTGCGACTCTCCAGCAGCATGTTATTGAGGCTCCTGTTCTCCAGCCGCCTGATTGGTCTCTCCCATTCGAGATCATGACGGACGCCTCCGATTTTGCCGTGGGGGCAGTGCTGGGACAGAGGAGGGATGGAGTTCCGTTTGCCATACACTACGCTAGCCGCACATTGGATTCCGCCCAGCAGAATTATACGGTCACAGAGAAGGAGATGCTAGCCGTAGTGTTTGCCCTAGATAAGTTCAGATCGTATATCATTGGATCTAGAGTGACTTTGTTTACAGATCACACCGCCATCAGGTACCTCATGGCAAAGAAGGATGCCAAGGCCAGACTGACGAGATGGATCCTTCTACTCCAGGAGTTCGACATTGAGATTAAGGATAAGCCTGGAGTCAAGAATGTGGTGGCGGATCATCTCTCCCGACTAGAGCAACCTGAGGATTCTGAGCAGATTGATCCCATTCGAGATACCTTCCCAGATGAGGCGATCCTTGCTATCGCCTCACTCCCGTGGTATGCCGATATTGTGAACTTTCTCGTTGCAGGGAAAGTCCCACAAGATTGGCCCAGGCAGAGACTTGAGACCTTCCTTGCGGGGGCCAAGTCCTACCACTGGGAGGATCCCATCCTTTACCACGAAGGAGGGGATAGCGTCTGGCGTCGGTGTATTCCTCAGGAGGATCACCATAGCGTCCTCACTTACTGCCACAAGCTTGAGGCAGGGGGACATCATTCTGGGAGGAGAACGACACAGAAAGTGCTCCAATCCGGCTTGTGGTGGCCTACCCTCTTCAAGGACTCTGATGAGTTCGTGAAGAGGTGTACTGACTGTCAGAGGATGGGCACTTGTGGACAGCGTGATATGATGCCGATGCAGCCCATTCACTTCTGTGAGGTCTTTGACGCATGGGGCATCGATTTCATGGGTCCATTCCCTAAGAGTCAGGGATTTGAGTACATTCTGTTGGCCGTTGATTATGTTAGTCGTTGGGTTGAGGCTATCCCCGCCCGAGCCGCTGATGCGAGGACCGTTTGCAGATTTTTGAGGAAACATATCATCACGCGGTTCGGGGTTCCACGAGTTCTTATTTCTGATGGGGGGTCTCATTTCATCAACGACCAGGTGAAGGCCCTTGCTAGCGAGTTCAGTATAGACCATCGTGTTGCCACACCTTACCATCCACAGACGAATGGTCTAGCTGAGGTGTCGAATAGGGAGATCAAGACTATTCTGCAGAAAGTCGTCCGCCCTGACCGAAAGAATTGGTCACAGCTCTTGGACTCGGTCTTGTGGGCATATAGGACGTCTTTCAAGACTCCATTGGGTACATCTCCCTTTCGCCTCGTTTATGGCAAGCCGTGCCATTTACCTGTTGAGCTGAGGCACAAGTCACTGTGGGCAGTTACAGATATTCTTATGGATCCAGATGGTATGGGAGACCAGAGGAGGGCAGAGTTAGCTGCCCTGGAGGAGCTTAGAGATGCAGCTTTCTCAAGCAGCCTACATTATAAGGAGAAAGTCAAGGAGTGGCATGATTCTCATATCAGCCACAAGCATTTTGAGATTGGACAGAGAGTATGGCTGTTTGATGCGAGGCGACGATTATTTCCAGGGAAGCTACAGAGCAAATGGAAGGGACCTTTTCTCGTCAGAAAGGTGCACGACAATGGTAGTATTGATATATCCGAGTTGTCTTCTGAGAGCACCTTTCGAGTGAACGGCCAGCGGCTCAAGCCATTTCTAGATCATGAGCCGCGGGACGTTATTGTTGTCCCTATTCATTTTGCGTGAGATGTGGTCTCTTGACTCACATCTTTTGCATCTCACGCCTGATTTTCACTGTTCCTCCGCCTGTATAGATCCAGTTGTCCATATCATTCTATTCTTTAGTCCCACATCCCTTTTCTCATCTTATGATTATGCTATACTTAGGGTGTACTTTACCCTAAGTATAGGGGGGATGTCGGACCTGCGAGTATTCTTTTCATTCGGTTTGCTCCTGTTTTGCTGCCTATACTTAGGGATATTTTACCCTAAGTATAGGGGGGGCAGACTCTGTATCTTCTTCACTCGAATTTCCCTTCATGTACAGCTTGCTATACTTAGGATTAGTTAATCCTAAGTATAGGGGGAAACCACCGAGCTCCTCTCATTCTATTCATTTATTCGTTCCTGTACTTAGCCATTCCTTTTCACTCCCCTTTTACTAAGCACGAGTTATGTCTTCTTCATCGCTCTTGATCACTCTGAGGACATCGTTCGAGCTGAGTATAGGGGGGGTGTGTATATATTTCATATATACTTTAGCCATAACCCGTACTTTGTGTGAGTGTGTTAATAAATAAAATGGCTAAAAATCACAAAAATTTAAAAATTTTCATGTACATAAACCTCTTTTATCCTTGCACATACATAGCTAGTGTACAAAGTATTTTTGTAAAAATGATCTCAAAAATCTTTTGTGTAAAGTTTGTGTAAATATTTTTGTATCAAAATTATGTATATAGTACAAAATTTTTCCAAAATGTTTTGAAAAATCAAAAGTTTGCAAAAATCTTGTGTAAATGTTTGTAAATATCTTTTTGTAAAACTTGCACTTCATGCATCATCATCATCCATGATTTCAAAACATTTTTCAAAAATTTTGCATGATTGTAAAATATTTGTAAATAACATCTTGTGTACATATATGTATATAATTTTTCCTGGATGAGAGTTGACATTTAAACTAAGCCTGGAATTAAATTGAGAAATGGAGCTTGAATAAGATCTTAATCCACCTAACTTTAAGAGGAACCTTATAGGACTTAGGATTAAAGCTTTTCAGGTCCATAAGGACTTAATTCTTTGAGTCCACTAGGCTATGAGCATATGTCATCTTGATGAGCTTAAGTAGAACACTTAACAACACACGCATGACTCTTAGAGACAATGGCTTGACTTGCACCTGCACTTTACACATGGCTCTCCACGGATGAGGTGGTGAGGAGGCAGTTTCCTTTGGCTTGGGGTAGCATATGAGGGTAGTACTTCTAGGCGGAACCTCTCTTCTTCTTCTAGTGAAGGAAGTGCACCTCAACTTGGTCTAGTGGTGATGAAGGCTAAAGACAGAAGCTGTGGGTTGCAATAAAGCTTCAAAAGAGGGATAGTCTACTGGCTCAAGAGGAAATTTCTTGTATATATGCTGCACCATGTAGATATGTTGTACAGAAGTCTTTGAAAAAAAATGCAAAAATGCAAAAAGAACTCCAAAAAAGTGGTGGGTCGGATTGAAAATTTAATAACCCCACCGGAGTGTACATAGTCAAATAAAGCAAAGCTTATGGTATCCATGTTACATCTCATGAAGCTTGCAGCGGGAGACTTAGCTACACTGGCTAAGCTTCCAAAACTCTATACTTCTACCCCCTCTTCTTGAGCCGGTTGCACTTGAACTTAGAAGGGAATACCCCGCTTCTCGAGGAAAGAGTTGCTAGACCGAGGCATTAGAGTTACCAGGTTGAGGGAGGCGGTTTCTTTGTTACTTCTGAAGTGGGGAGCCACATATCACTTACACTGCATGGAAAGACTCATGGTCATTAGAGTTTGTGTATGTAGACTTGTTCTGATCTGGTTTATTGAGGAGTCTTGTCCATAGATTGGTGGAACTTAGAGGCTGTTGAGTTTTAAGCTCAAGTCCAAATGAGGTTCCGACACATTAATAATCCAAAGATCTAATCGAGCTCCATATTTCAATTTAATGAAGGAAAGTTTAATAATTCAACCTTGATCCATGTACATCCTCTTTTTCTTTTTCTTTTTCTTTCTTTTTCACTTCTTTTTCAAATAAGTGTTTGCTAAGGGACTAGCAAAGTTAAGTATAGGGGGGTGATGAATACCCATTCATCACTCTTTATTCTTATATTTTAGCTACAAAAACCTTTGCAAATACATGTAGATATATGTAAATATCAATAATTAGCAAAAGCATGCATCTTGTAAAAACATATAATTAGCATGTTTTTATGCAAAAATAAAAGAATAAAGATCAAAAAGAAAAAGAGGGAAATATTTAGAATAAATATTGAGCAACCTAACCCAAGGGAGGGCTCAGCATGGGCCTGACCGCATAAAAGCCTAAGTAGAGGGAGATAGGAGCTCATGTGTAAATATTTATGTAAATAAATAAAATTATATTTTCCTCAACCAAAAAGATGCTTTTACATATTTTGTATATATTTAGAAGTTTTTTAAAAAAAAATAAAAATAAAAATTTAAAAATCAAAAATGCAAAAATATCCCTCCACCATGTGCATAGACCATCATCCTTTATTTATTTAACCCTATAAATAAATGTATTTATTTTCAAAACTTTTTGTGAATATTCTATGGTATATTTTGTAAATAAAATAAATAAAAAGAAACACAACAAAAATCAAATAAAAATAACAAAAATTAAAATTACAAAAACATATTGTACATATGCCATGTACATAGTTGTATATATCTATTTATTTCACCTATGTGTATAAATAATAAAAATAAAATAAAAATATCCTTTTATTCCTCATTTTATTCTATAAATAAATAAAATATAAAATAGGAATAAAATTGTATAAAAATAATAATTAAAAATCAAAAACCCTATATTGTACATATACCTATGTATAGCTATATATTGTAAATACCTTATTTTTATTTCTAAAAATTAATTAAAAATCACCAAAAAATAGAAAAAAATAAAAGAAAAATATTTCATGTTGAAAGTTTTTGCTGATTCGGCCCCTAGTTAGGTGTATTTGTCACCTCAAGATCTTGCCACGTGGCCTGATTTCATTGGGCCCTGGGGATGTTGACCGCCCGGTCAACTGACCCCCCCCCCCAGGACCATTCTTCGCGGATTCGAGCGCCGGACCTTCTTCTCAGATTTTTACCCGCTCAACCCGATTGCCCAACACCTAAACCCCGGCTCCGTTTGACACCTCCCACATCCGACACCCTCGCCGGGCATCTACCTCGGGGTCCGCGCGCCACCGTGACCCTACCCATTCAGCCCTAACCGGGTCGGCACTCGTATATAACCTGAGCTCCGCCGCACTCCATTTCCATCTTTGGCTCTCCACTCTCATTCCCGTGACCTCCATTGCAATCCCCGAGGTGACAGCTCGCGATTGCCCTTGTAGCAGTGAGGAGGGGGTGGCCGGACCATTGATCCGGCGACTTTGCGCCGCCGTGCTCCGCCACGTGCAGGAGCTCGAGCCTCAAGCCTTGACAACCTTCGAGGCGACGACCAGGAGCTACCTTAGCTCCAGCATAGTCTTCCACTCCACCCAGGTAACCTTCTAGCCTTCTTGTTTAGCTTAATTTTGAGTTACCCCCAAATCTTAGTTCCGCCGATTTCCTTTGATTCCGACCATATCACGTATCTTCTCGATCATCGGAACCTACGCTCACCATCGCCATCCCTCCGCGCACATTCTCCACCCCTTCGTTCAACCCAGCTCGCACAGGAGCTGGGATTCGAGCTCCACCGTCCTCCGCTCGCCGGAGCTCGCTCACCCCGACGCACCGTCCACCCTCACGCTGCTTCTTCGGGTCGAGGCACTTTGCCCTCGACCCGCGAAGCTCTTGAGCTGTTTTGCAGGTCCAGAGGAAGCCTTCTGAGGCACCCTCACATCCAGGCCAGGAGCTTCCCTCCGCCGTCCTCGCCGGAGCCCCTCCAGGGCTCGGTTGGGCCATCGGAGGCCACCACCAGCTGCGGGACGTCATCGCCGACCTTCTTCGATCATCAGAGGCAGCTGAGGAGGACTACGGCACGCGCACGAGGCCGGTGAACCTCGCCGGCCACCTGTTCTTCGAGGGTCCTCCACCACCGTCCGATCGCCCTCCGCTCCAGTTTTCATCGTGACCGTCCATCTATCGAGGAGCCACCACCGTCCGATCATCCAGAGGAGCGATCCGGACCGTTAGCACAGAGGAGAGAGGCACCAGCACCTAAGCACCGTCAGATCCTCCACGTGCCTCGCTCTGCGTCGTCGATCGGTTCACCGGAAGAGGAGAAGCGCCCGCTGTCCGAGACCGTTGGATCATCTACGTGGCGCACATCCAGCCATCGACGTAATAAAGGGGTAAATTACCGTAGGCCCCCTCTTAGTTTCTGTTTTATGTGTCAGTCTTGTAAATATTTTATGCGTGTTATTTACGTAGGATAAATTGCACATTGGACCTCGTGCTTGTTTATATTTGCACTTATGCCCCTATTTGTGTGAGCCACGTGCATCGTCACGTGTATATTTGGTGTATTTGCAACATTAGCCCTGTAGTTCTGGATGTTCTTTAATGAATGAAAACTTTTTGATAATTGCATTTATGCCCCTGTGAGCGTTTTATTTCCGCATGTGCTTCTTTTAGTGGGTTATTTGCATAACAGCCCCTGGACTTTTTGGTACGAGTTACCAAAAGGTCCTCGGACTTGTTTTTCTTACATATAGGTCCCTGAGTGCCCCAGGCACGTGCCTTGCGTGTGATTTCTTGGGTATTTTGCACCAGGACCCCCAGAGCTTTGGGTATTTGCACTTTGGTCCCTGTGCACAGTGCCCCCTTGTTATTTTTGAATAAAATATCAAATCACCTCCAAATTCGATGAAAATTTGACACATGGCTCCTGCCATGTTGTAGGATTTTTGAGAATTTTGGGGGACATTTCTGAGTTTATTTGTTATTTTTAAAAAATTCAAAAACATCTATTTTTGGCACTGTTTCACTTGAAAAATCACAAAAAAATATTAAAACCCCCCTAAAAATTCTATAAAAATTAGATATTGTTTCTGTTGTGTTTATTGATTTTCTAGCCAATTTTGGCTATTTTTCATTGCTTAAAAACCCTAAAAATTCAAAAACACCTAAAGACTCATAAAAATCATATTAAATAATCTGAAAACCCAAAAACAATAATTTTGGTGCTCAAATTTTCCTTGTTTTCTCTAGTATACAGTAAAATTACCTCCAGGCCCTGTTGAGATCCTTAGATATTTTATCTTTGGATTTTGGACCTGGCTGGACAGTACCTTGTCTTTTTAGCACTGTTTGATTTTTAGAAAATAAAATACACTTGAGAAAATTATCAAAAATTCACCAAAAACACCTAAAAACCCAAAAAACATAAAAACATTTTTTCTTGAATTTTTGCTTGATTTTTGATGCTTTAAATAAATTGATAAAGTGTGTTTGTTTCTGTTTTCTTTCATTTTCTCATTATATTAAAAATCTAAAAAAATATAAAAATCATTAAAGATCACTAAAAATATTTTATCTTTATTTTAGTTCATTTCGACTATTTCGTAGGCCTCTGGCCAACCCGTGCTCCTTGTGTTCGACCCTGGGTGCTATATCAGGTTAATCTCCTAGCAGGACCGCTTTTGTGCTTGATTGATTTTGTATTTTGTGAGTGGTTCATTTTTTCTTGATATACCTATCCTCTGAGATCCGGGTCGCAACGACCCTTGTCTTATTACCTTCATCCGGGTCTTCGAGATTTTTTGGGGTTATCACTAGGCGAGATCCAGTGAAGCAGGTCGAAGGCGATTTGGGTGGTCTCCATGCGTGTGACAACTTGTAGGATAAAGCTCAGACTCGGAGGAGTGCTCTCGTCAGGGTTATTAGACTGAAAGCAAAGGGAAGCAGCGGTGAATGGGAAGGAGTCTCCGGTTGGGTTAAATTTGCTATTTTATTTAATTAAAACCAAGGCTCACAGTGCACAGGGACCTAAATGTAAGAAAAACATGTTCCAAGGGCCAAAAAGTAACAAATCCAAAAAAGGCAGGGGCCCTCATGCAAAAATCCCAACAAATCACGCGTAACGCACGTGAACCAGGCACGGAGGGACCTAAATGCAAATCCTATTTATAAAATGCAAACATTAACATTCCAGAACTATAGGATAGGAAATGCAAAAAGCCCAAATCATCATGTGTCAATGCACGTGGTCACACACACAGGGACTGAAATGCAAATGACATAAACATAGAGGTCTGATGTGCAATTTGTCCAGAATAAAAACAACTACTTAAAATATTTACAGGACTAATTAATAAAAGCAGAAGAAAGAAGGGCCTAAGGGTAAATTACACTTTATTAACTCGGACAGCTGAGGATTGGCCATGTGGATGATCTGACGGTCGCAGGAGACGTGCCAACCCTTCGTCTGGATGGACGACGAGGAGGAAGCCACGTGGAGATCGGACGGTGATGGATCGAGGGCTCCTCTTCCTTTGGATGAACGGTCCTGATCAAGCCTCCAAAGGATCTGACGGTCGTGGGGCTCCTCAAATGGATGGATTGGATCGATTCTGGAGCGTCGGGGAAGATCGGACGGCGGCTGAGGATCCTGGAAGAACACGGCTCCGACGAACTTTGCCGGAGCACCACGGGTGCGCTGGACCTCCTCGGGGACTGCAAATGTGTGGAACAGAGTCACCAAGGCCCCCCGCAGATGGTGGACTCCTCCGATGACGCCGAGAAGCTTTGAGGAGCCCCGGCGGTGAAGGAGGAGCTGGAGCTCTGTGCCTAGATGTTCGGACCCTCAGATGGGTCTCCTTCGACCTGCAAAACAGCACGAGACGACTCCTGGGTCGAGGGCAAACTGCCTCGACCCGGTGAGAGGTGGAATGGGTGCATGGATGAGTCGGGTGGATGACCTCCGGCGAGGCGACGGCGAGGGAGGTTGAACTACCTGCTCCGGGGTGAGACAGGGGGAGTGAGTGGGTGCAGAATGTGAAGAGGAGTCTCACGGAGATGATGGCGTCGTCTGATGATCAAATCGATGAGTGGAGTGAACGGAATCAGTCGGAGACGGCGATGGGTCGATTTGGGCGAAATCGGAAATTCAAGAAAGATAGGAAGAATCCTGTCTACCTGGCGGTGTATTCGACTATGGATGAGCTCTGGAAGCTCTGGTCGTCTCCTCGAGGATCGTCGATAATCCGAGACTCGGGTGCAGCTCACGGCGACGCACGGCGGCAAGAAGATGACGGATCAGTGGTGCAGGCTCTCTCTTTTCGCTTCAACACCTTCCTCGCGCAGCTGTCACTCTGGAGAGTCAGGTGGAGCTCCTGGGATGAAAGGGTAGCGCCAAAGATGGCGTGTATAGTGCTAGGGGTCTGAGAAGAATGGGGTCGGGCGAGGTGGTCGGAGCTCGGATCCCTAAGTAGATCCCCGGGCGTGGATCTCGGATGCAGGAGGGATGATTAGGACCCGGGGCTTAGGCTAATGGAGCTCGGATCATGCGAGGATAAATCTGAGATATCGGGTCGGTCGCCAGGATGCACAAGAAAGAGGTCCGTGGGGGAGAGTTGACCGGGGGTCAACAATCCCCCGTGGACCAATGGGACTTCAGCTTTTATTAAATATTTGGAAATTAAATAAAAATAATAATAAATGATCGAATTTCGAAAAAGTTAAAACATGAACTTTATTTTTATAATTTAATTTTTGTTTGATTTTATTATTTTTGAAATATAATTTAGGTATTTACAAAATATTATTATTACATACAGGTATATACATAAGTATTTTTTATTTTTGATTTTTAATTATTTGTTTTTATATAATTATTCCAATTTTATATTTTATTTATTTATAAGATAAAATGTGGAATAAAAGGGTATTTTAATTTAATTTTTATTAATTATTTACAAGGGTGAAATAAATACTTTTATTTACATAGATACATGGTATATATACAATGTGGATTTTGGTTTTTATTTTATTTCTTTTTATTTTATTTTCATTTTTCTAATTTTTATTTTATTTATTTACACCATGAGATGTAGAATATATACATATTTTTATTGAATTTTAATTATTTATTTACAAGGTGATAATAAATATGTGAGTGGTTCTATGTACATGGTTTATATACAATGATGAAGTGAATTTTATTTTTTTGTTTTTATTTATTTTGATTTTATATTTAAAAATATATACACATAAATACATATCCATTTTATTTTGAATAAGAGGAAAATAATTTTTTATTTATTTATAGGTGTATGTACAACACATGAGCTTCCCTATCTCTCTCTACCTGGGTTTTTATGCGGTCAAGCCCATGCTGAGCCCTCCCTTGGGATTAGGTTGCTCAATATTTATTCTAAATATCTCCCTCTTTTTCTTCTATTTCTTTATTCTTTTATTTATGCACAAAAACATGCTAATTATGCCTATTTACACAATGCATGCTTTTTGGTAATTATTGTTATTTACAACTATCTACATGTGTTTTGCATAGGTTTTGTAGCTAAAATAAAATAATAAAGAGTGATGAATGGGTATTCATCACCCCCCTATACTTAACTTTGCTAGTCCCTTAGCAAACACTTATTTGAAAAAGAAGTGAAAAAGAAAAAGAAAAAGAGGAGAAATCAAGGTTGATTTTTAAACTTTCCTTCATTAAATTGAAATATGAAGCTCGGTCTGACCTTTGGATTATTAATTTGTCGGAACCTTATTCGGACTTAAGCTTAAAACTTAACAGCCTCTAAGTTCCACCAATCTATGGGCAAGACTCCTCAATAAACCAGATCAGAACAAGTCTACATACACAAACTATATTGACCATGAATCTTTCTTTGTACGGTGTAAGTGATATGTAGCTCCCCACCTTAGAAGTAACAAAGAAACAACCTCCCTCAACGTGGTAACTCTAATGCCTCGGTCTAGCAACTCTTTCCTCGAGAAGCGGGGTATTCCCTTCTAAGTTCAAGTTCAACCAGCTCAAGAAGAGGGGGAAGAAGAGAATGGACCATGGCCAGTGTAGCTATGTATCCTTGGTAACTCTAACCAGTGTAGCTGAGTCTCCCGCTACAAGCTTCATGATATGAAACATGTATACCATAAGCTTTTGCTTTATTTGACTATATACACTCCGGTGGGATTATTAAATTTTCAATCCGACCCACCACTTTTTTGGAGTTTTTTCTTTTTGCACTTTTTTTCATGTGCATATGTACAACATATCTACATGGTGTAGCTATATACAAGGAATTTTTCCTCTTGAGCCAGTAGACTATCCCTCTTTTGAAGCTTTATTGCAACCCACAGCTTCTGTCTTTAGACTTCATAACCACCAGACCATGTTGAGACGCACTTCCTTCACTAGAAGAAGAAGAAGAGAGAGAGGTTCCGCCTAGAAGTACTACCTTCATATGCTACCCCAAGCCAAAGGAGACTGCCTCCTCATCACCTCATCTGTGGAGAGCTATGTGTAAGGTGCTGGTGCAAGCAAAGCCATTGTCTCTGAGAGTCATGCGTGTGTTGTTAAGTGCTCTACTTAGGCTCATTAAGATGACATATGCTCATAGCCTAGTGGACTCAAAGAATTAAGTCACTATGGACCTGAAAATCCTTAATCCTAAGCCCTCTAAGGTTCCTCTTATTGTTAGATGGATTAAGGTCTTAATCAATCTCCATTTTCCAATTTAATTCCAGGCTAGTTTAAATATCAACTATGATTTAGGAAAAACTGTACAAGTATTTACAAAGATGCTATTTACACAATATTTACAAACATGCAAAATTTTTAAAAATGTTTTGAAATCATGGATGTATGCATGAATGCAAGTTTTGCAAAATATTTACACAAATTTACACAAGGTTTTTGCAAACTTTTTGTTTTCAAACATTTTACAAAAATTTTGTACTATAGTTTTGATATGAAAATATTTACAATCTATTCACACAAAAAGATTTTACAAACATTTGTACAAAAATAATTTGATAAATAAATAGGTATGTGCAAGATGAATTTTATATTCACAAGGGAAAATTTTTAATTTTTATGGATTTTTAGTTTTTTAGCCATTTTTATTTATTAACACACTCACACAAAGTACGAGTTATGGCTAAAGTATATATAAAATATATACACACCCCCTATACTTAGCTCGAACGATGTCCTCAGAGTGATCAAGAGCGATGAAGAAGACATAACTCGTGCTTAGCATAGGGAAGTGAAAAGGAAGGCTATATATAAAGATGAATCAAAGAAGAAAATGAAGAGAACTCGGAGTTTCCCCCTATACTTAGGATCAAGTAATCCTATGTATAGCAAGCTGTACATAAAGGGAAATCTGAGTGACGGATGTACAGGTTCTATCCCCCCTATACTTAGGGTGAAATATCCCTAAGTATAGGCAGCAAACAGGGGTAGATAGAAAGAATCAAAAGAATACCCGAGAGTCCGACATCCCCCCTATACTTAGGGAAAAGCACACCCTAAGTATAGCAAAATCATAAGATGAAAGAAGGGATGTGGGACTAAAGAATAGAGTGATATGGACAACTGGATCTATACAAGTCGGAAGAACAGTGATAATCAGGCGTGAGATGCAATAGATGTGAGTCAAGAGACCACATCTCACGCAAAGTGAATAGGGGAAACATCAACGACCCGCGACTCATGATCCAGATATGGCTTGAGCCGTTGGCCGTTCACTCGAAAGGTAGCATCAGAAGACAGCTCAGATATATCCATAATCCCATTGTCATGCACCTTTCTAACCAAATACGGTCCCTTCCATTTGCTCTGTAGCTTCCCTAGAAATAAACGAAGCCTAGCATCAAACAGCCATACTCTCTGTCCTGGCTCAAACTGCTTGTGGCTGATATGAGAATCATGCCACTCCTTCACTCTCTCCTTATAATGTAGGCTGTTTGAAAAGGCAGTATCACGAAGCTCCTTTAGGGCTGCTAACTCTGCCCTCCTCTGATCTCCTACACTCTCTGGATCCAAAAGTATATCTGTAACTGCCCAAAGTGACCTATGTCTCAGCTCAACGGGTAAATGGCACGGCTTTCCATAAATGAGGAGAAAGGGAGATGTACCCAAAGGAGTCTTGAAAGACGTCCGATATGCCCACAAGACCGAGTCCAAAATCTATGACCAATCCTTTCGATCAGGGCGGACGACTTTCTGCAATATAGTCTTGATCTCCCTGTTCGACACTTCAGCAAGACCATTCGTCTGAGGGTGGTATGGAGTGACAACTCGATGGTCTATGCTGAGCTCGCTAGCAAGGGCCTTTACCTTGTCGTTGACGAAATGAGACCCCCCGTCAGATATCAACACTCGAGGTACCCTGAACCGTGAAATGATATTTTTCCTCAAAAATGTGCAAACAGTCCTACCATCTGCGGTTCGGGCGGGGATGACCTCAACCCAACGACTCACATAATCCACAGCCAACAGAATATACTCAAATCCCTGACTCTTAAGGAACGGACCCATGAAATCGATGCCCCATGCGTCAAAAACCTCACAGAAGTGAATGGGCTGCATCGACATCATATCACGCTGTCCACAAGTGCCCATCCTCTGACAATCAGTACACCTCTTCACGAACACATTAGAGTCCTTGAAGAGAGTAGGCTACCATAGGCCGGACTGGAGCACTTTCTACACCGTTCTCCTCCATGAGTGATGTCCTCCTGCCTCAAGCTTGTGGTAGTAAGTAAGGACGCTGTGGTGCTCCTCCTGAGGAATGCACCGACGCCAGATACTATCCCCTCCCTCATGGTAAAGGACGGCATCCTCCCAATGGTAAAAGTTGGCCTTCGTGAGGAAGGTCTCAAGTTTCTGCCTGGGGCAATCTTGTGGAACTTTCTTTGAGACAAGATAGTTCACAATATCAGCATACCATGGGAGCGAGGCGATAGCAAGGATCACCTCCTCTGGGAAGGTCTCACAAATAGGGTCAATCTGCTCAGAATCCTCAAGATACTCCAATCGGGAGAGATGATCCGCCACCACATTCTTGACTCTAGGCTTATCCTTAATCTCTATGTCAAACTCTTGGAGTAGAAGGATCCATCTGGTCAATCTGGCTTTAGCATCCTTCTTTGCCATGAGGTACCTGATGGCGGTATGATCAGTGTAAATGGTCACTCTAGATCCAATGATGTAAGATCTGAACTTATCTAGGGCAAACACTACGGCTAGCATCTCCTTCTCAGTGACAATATAGTTCCGCTGTGCGGCATCCAATGTACAGCTAGCGTAGTGAATAGCAAATGGGACTCCATCCCTCCTCTGTCCCAGCACGGCCCCTACAACAAAATCGGAGGCGTCCGTCATGATCTCGAATGGGAGAGACCAATCGGGTGGCTTGAGAATAGGAGCCTCTATGACACAGCTCTTGAGAGTCTCAAATGACGATAGACGCTTATCATCTACAAGGAACTCGGTGTCTTTCATCAACAGATCAGTCAACGGTCGGGCAATCCTGCTGAAATCATGAATGAATCGTCGATAGAAACCTACGTGCCCCAAAAAAGACCGTAATTGCCGCAAGTTGGATGGTGGATCGAGTTTTCTAATGACATACACTTTGGCCGGATCAACCTCCATGCCCCTGCTGGAGATGATGTGGCCAAGCACCATCCCTTGAATCATCATGAAGTGACTCTTCTCCCAAGACAACACTAGATGAACCTTAATGCATTGCTGAAGAACTCGGACTAGGCAGTCAAGACAAGAGTCGAATCCGTCGTTGTAGACCGAGAAATCATCCATGAAGACCTCCAAGCACTCCCCCACCATGTCCGAAAAGATAGACAACATGCATCTATGAAAAGTCACAGGGGCATTGCATAGCCCAAATGGCATGTGTCTGAAGGCGTATGTGCCGAAGGGACATGTGAAGGTGGTCTTGTCCTGGTCCTCGGGTGCGATGGCCACCTGATTGTAGCCGGAGTACCCATCCAAAAAGCAGTAATGGCTCTTCCCTGCCAGCCTCTCAATGATCTGATCTATATAGGGCAAGGGGAAATGATCCTTCTTGGTGGCCTGGTTGATTTGTCTGTAATCTACGTAGACCCTCCAAGAAGTGGGTACCCGGGTAGCGATCTCCTCTCCGGACTCCGTGACAACAGTAGTGATGCCCGTCTTCTTGGGCACCACATGCAACGGACTGACCCACTTGGAGTCGGATATGGGGTAGATAAAATCGGCGCTCCACCACTTCGAGATCTCCTTCATGACAACCTCTCTCAGATTTGGGTTCAGACACCGCTGGAACTCACGCGACGGCTTTGCCTCATCCTCGAGATAGATGTGGTGAGAGCACAGAGCCGGACTAATCCCCTGGAGATCTGCTACGCTCCATCCTATCGCCTTGCGGTTCTTTTCAAGAACCCCCATCAGACGAGATTCTTGCTCTCCAGTCAAATCAGCGGAGATAATGACTGGGTACATCTCATGCTCACCCGCAAGGAACCTATACTTCAACGACACAGGTAGTGGCTTCAGCTCTGGACAAGTCGGTGCTGGCAAATCTGGCTTCTGAAGAATCCGAGTGTATGCGGCCAAATCTGCACGGGAGAAAGAGAACTCTCGCTCACAAACTGGATCTGGAGAAGGCTGCTTTACTGGACTGTCTCTACTCTGCATGGCATCTACCTTCTCTCTAGCTGCAGGCTCAGTGGAAGTCATACATGGTATAAGATCATCACACTCTGCCCAATCAACATCTGACTCCGAGAGATCTGTATCATACTCACAAAAATCGGTCTCGCGGTCAAGAACCGGCTCTATTGACTGTGAAGTATCCAGGACCAGGAATGCGCTCTCCAAGCTCTCCTCTGTTGGCGTATCTACATCAGCGAACTCTGAAGGTGAGAGGATGGCCTATGCGTCTGTGATGAATCCACGATTCATCATCTCAATATATTGATCTTAGCAAAATCTCCGAGTAAAATCCCAGAAAAATGTCCATAAAATCAATAAATTAACAAAATGACTATTGTAAATAAAACTCACTAATTATTGTATATTAGATTGTACAAAATAAATTACACATAAAAAGCCGCAAAATCAAAGGAGTTTTATACATGTAAATAGCCCAAAACTTCATGTTTTTTTAGTGATTTCATTTCAACTCCTTTTTGCCTAATTCTTTCTCTAACTTGTTTATAATAATGTACATAAAAATACAAAAATATAAAATAAATTATATCTCAAATAAATGCTCCTAGATCCCAATGGGAAAAAGCCGTAAAGACCAACTTCCAAGCTAAATTCCCGCTCCGTATGAATTCCAAATTCACCAAACTCACTTTTAAAGTTCAAGTTAGAAAATTATCTATCCAACGGAAGTGGTTTCATTAAAATCGGAGCTCGTTTGCAAAAGTTGGGTTTTGGGACCTAGATGTACATTGTATATTATGTATATATTCTTTCTTTCTTCATTTTTTATTTTATCTTTCTTAATTACTAAAAATCCAAAAAAATCATTGTGGTCTTGTATTTTGATTGTACTATTTTATTGTATTTTCCTGTTGTACATAGCTACTATTAAAAAGACAAAAAAATATAAAAAGAAAAGCAAACAAAAAAAATGTACATGTTGTATATCTTCTTTTTGTAAATTCCCCACTCTTTTTCTTCTCTTTATTTTATTTTCTCTTTTTAGTAGCCTACTTTATTTCATTTCATTTTTTATTTATTTAATAACATTCTCTACAATAACTTCCCTTTCTCCATTAACCTCCAAGTCTTCTTTCAACCTCCATTCCACTCCATATTCTTCATATAACCTCCCATTCAACTCCACCAATAATTTAACCTCCCATTCAACACCACCACCATTCTAACTTCCCTTTCTCTTCTCTTTATATTCATTTGTACATCCTCATTTTTTCACATCCACCATTCTTATAGAATAAGGAGAGAGCTTGGAGTGTTTTGTTGATGACAGCTGCGAAGCATCGTCCTTAAGCAACGACCTCCTTCAGGTGAGATCCGCGGAGCTCCACTCCGCGTCACGAGTTCCCCGTCGAGCTCGCGTAGCTTCTCCGATTTTTATTTCGCCAATCGGATCGAGGCGACAACAGGAGTCCAGCGTAGCTGCTCCGCACATTCGGCGAACATCAGGTAAGTTATTCCTCCTCGTTTCTCTTGTTATTTTATTTTATCTAATATCTTGTTTCCTTGTCGTTTAGATCACCATCATTTTTTTTATCCATCATAACCCCATATCATTTTTATTTTCATATCATCACGATCAACCCACCCTCATATTTGCATTTGTTCATATTTATCATTTTGCATTTCTTCATCTTTTTATTTAAACAAAAAAAAAATTTAAAAAAAAACACTTGTTCATTTTGCATTTGATCATTTTCTGTTTAAACAAAACAAAAAAAAATATAAAAAAAAATTAGTTTGCATTACAGCAGAAAAAAAAAGAAATAAAAAAAACAAAACAAAAAAAAAGTAACGCAGCAGCGGTGGGGGAAGTTCCCACCGCCGCCGCCGCCCCCACTCGTCTCCACCGCCCCCAGCGCGCGGTCGCGCCCCGCCGGAGGCGCCGCCATCCTTCCACGCCGCCCTCCGCGCGCGGCCGCCCAAGCACCTCCTCGTGCAGCTCCGTCCAACACCCGCCACCGCGCCCAGCTTGCCCGCCCTCGACCGCAGGTGGCGGTGAAGCTGCCACAGCCAGACCGCCTTCAACCCGCGGCCAACCCCCTTCTCCATCTCCGTCACCCGCGGCTGCGCGCGGGCCGCCGCCCTCCATCTTCTTTGGGTTCACCTCCCGCGCCTGTGCGGAGAAGAAGGTCCGAATATTTTAATTTTTTTTATGTAAAAATTATATTTCTTTTATGTATAGTTTCTATAATTGCAAAGAGGTCCCTGTATATAGTTTGCTTGTGAATGTTGTTTACTGAATTTGCAAGTACAACCCTGTGTTCATGCGTTAATTTGGACTTCATTTTAGTGTCATTTTATTCAAAGAAAAATACCATTGTGACGAGCAACTAATTGCCTACATTGTTATCATTTATTTGTATTTTTATGCTAGTTGGGTAATTAATTAAAAATGGTTAACTGACATATTGCATATTTTACCCAATCTGGACTCTTAAAATTATATCTCATACATGGTTGCTCTAAAAATTCCACAAAAAATATATGTGATGTTTTGATATGTGATGAGTTTACTGTCCAAATTTCATCAAAAATGGAGTTGTCTTGTGCTTGTAATAATTTGTAGAGTGAATTTAGTATTTGATTTTTAATTAAATCCACATACATCCTTTTCACAAAATTTTAAGTCTCCTGGATTGCTCATCTGAATATCTACTTGAGATAATTTGCATTTGGATTAATTTGATAACGTGGATTTAATAGAAATTATTTACTCACTGTCACTCTATTTCCACTAAAAAATACATAAAAAATTCATATTTTGTCAAAAAATCCCAAAAATATTACTGTAGCTTTCTTGCATCATGTTTTCATTCCAGTAATTTTTTCATAATTTTTACTTACTGTTTGTGTGAGAAATTGTGAAAACCCATAAAAAGTGTGCATTTTTAGTTATTGCATTTTAATCCATATAATTCCAAAAAAAGTACCTTGCATTCATCTCTGGATTAGGACTCTAGGAAAAATATAATTTGGCTGAATTGGATTAATTTGACATTAAAATTAATTTGGCCTTGTTGTGTGTTTTCTTAGTGTTGTAATTCACTTGCATTTGCATACTATTTGCATAAAAAAATCTAAAAAAAACCGCGTTGAATATCTAGATCTAAGTTTTCGAACTAAAACCCAAGTTGTTCCTTTGCCTCCCTGAGTTCGACCCCGGACTTGCCCGGGATATAAATCAAAGCCGAGACACTCTTCACGGAGATCTTCTCTCGGTTCTGACCGAATCGCTAAGTACACGTGCTACAACGTGACCCAATTAAACAACGTATTTAGCGACTCGTCAGTCTGGATCTGCCCAAACTGCCTCGTCATCTGTGATCACAAAATCGTAGTCCTGGTGGATGTCTCGCCCTGACTTTGTCATCTGCTTTGAATCTGTGCTCGGCTCTGAGTATGTTGAATCTCTGACTCTGATGTCCTCGACCGTCTCTATTTGTACACTCTTGCCCTCGACGCAAAAGTATACCTTCCTGCTATCATGGTCGGTCACTGCCTTGGTTGTGGCCAAGAACGGGCGACCTAAAATGATGGAGATATCAATCACAGACTCAGGGATCTCCATGTCCAACACAACGAAGTCCACGGGAATTGCAGGCCCTGAATCGTGACGACAATGCCCTTCAGCAACCCCTTCGGCCTCTTGACAGATCGATCAGCAAATTGAAGGACTGTCCTGCTCTATCGTAGAGTGCCCAACTCGAAGCGGCCGAGAAGGGTTGCCGGAAGTAGGTTGATAGAAGAACTGTTTTCTAATAGAGTGCGGTCGAACCTCTGCTCACGGATATGGCATCCGACATACGGGGCTCCTGAATCTGGCCTCTTGGACTGCAGACGGTTCTGAATCGTGAAACACGTGGCCCGGGTAAGCACATGGATCTCAAACTGGTGGTTCCTCCTGATTCCTCCTAACTGTAGTCCTATCTCTGAGTAATCTTTGGAGTAGAGGGATGTGCTCCAAGGCCTCTTGAAGAGTCAGCTGAATGTGAAATCTGTCGATCATCTGCTGGCTGAACTCTTCCTGCTGCTTCTTTTTGGGATTTTCTATTTTCTGCCCCTTACCCAGATGGAGTGCTCTAGGGAAGGGGACTACAGGGTACTTCTCAGATGAAGGACTAGGAGAGGGTCTCGGCTGCTCAAGCATGACATAATCCACACAAACATCATTATGCACCACAGGTGGATCAGAATAAAACAAACCCTTTCCTTTATTACCAGAAGTGTCCTGAGATACAAATATAGATGGAAAAACAACAGGACTAGCAGAAGTAGAACTGGTGGCCTCAGTACCACCCTCGGCATGTCGACTTGCGACCTCAGCGCTGCGCTCTGGCTCGGCAACTATGGTGGTGTCAGTACCACCTCCTCCATCTGGTGAAATGACGGCCTTAGTACCATCATGTGGATCAACATCCATGGTGCCATTAGCACCACCTTCATCATCTCTCGCAGCATCAGTATCGCGCTCCTCCTCGCCTGGCGCTCCTGGAGTAGCGTGAGAACGTCGCTCAGACGAGGCGTCGCCTGCTAGCATCCTACCGCTCCTAAGTGTAACAAAATCAGTATCAAACAGATATGCAGACATATCACCAAATGTATCACTAGGAGTGGCATACTCTGTGAAATATACATGCTCAGACTTCCTCTTCAGGTTGTTCGGGTTCGGCTCAATCTAGGCAGAAATGGCTGCCTTCCCTCTCACAATCTCCCGCACCTCCTGGCGGAACTCATCCATCTCCCGTCTAAAAGTAGCCTGCTGATCGGTCAGGAGGCAGGCTATGTCGTCTAAGGCGGGGTTCTCATAGGATGGCCCATGAGAACCTGACGGGTGGCCTCGCTGGTAGTGAGGCTGCTGCTGCTGGTGTAGGTACTGCTGTGGCTGGTGCGAGGGGTACTGTTGATGCTGCTGCTGAGGCTGATCACGCCTCCAAAAATGTCCCTGCTGATAGGGACGAGGACCATACTGAGATGACTGTTGTTGCTGCTAGTGGTACACTGGGGGCTGCTGCTGGTGGTGATCTCGCTGATGGTCGTACTGGCCACCCTGACCTGAAGGCTGCTGCTGGGAGCTGGCACCTCCGGCCGACCAATGGAATCCGGGATGGTCTTGTCGGATACCAGGCTGGGGTCGGTCGTGTCAAATCCCGTTGACGTCCATCAACGGCTCAGCCTCGTAGGAAGGTGGCGGGAGTACTGCCAGAGGTTGATCCGGATGGTAGACCACCATCTGAGTGTCTGGGGATGGTGGTGACTGGTAGTACGGATGTGGCTGCTAGTACAGCTTCGCATGTACAAGGTGGACCTGTCTAGGCTGGCTGGAGATGGAGCGCTGGGACGAGCTGTCACTGCCACTCGGATCTCCTCGTGACTGAAGATGGAGCTGAGAAGCCGTCTGTGCCTCCTGGAGACACATGATATGTGTCTTCAAGTCAAGTCACTCAGCGTATGTGCCATCTGATCCATCTGTGATATGCTCTGGCACTGCTTCTTCTCTATGATCTCCATCCGATCCAACTTCTCACTGATGATGCCCATGTCGGCGGCTGTGGACTTGGCCTGTGTGGTTGCCACTGACGAAGTGGAAGGACCGACGTCGACCCGTGCTATCCTCTGGTACTGCACAGTCTGTGGCTGGGGGCGTCCCTGTATGTAGAGTCGGGTATGGGACATCACTGTGTAGTTCTCAGCCATCTCCTCGTAGATGGCCCAGACCTGATCATGATCCTTGGCGAAGTAGGACCCGCCATAAGAAGCGTTCACCAGGGCCTGCAGCTCTGGTGTCAACCTGCAAAAGAAGCTCTGAAAAAGGTTCGGCTTCGAGATATAATGGTGCGGGCATCTGTCGGTAAGCTCTTTAAACCTCTCTCATGCCTCGTGAAACTGCTCGTTGGGGATCATGGAGAAGTTGCTGATCAGGGCCCTCGCTGCGTTCGTCCGCCCGAGTGTATAGTACTTGTTCAAGTACTTGGTGCGGATCTGCTCCCAGGTGTACACAAACCTCCCTAAGTGCTTCAGCCAATTGGCTGCTCTGTCTGCCAGGGAGAAAGGAAAAGCAATCATCTTGATGGTATCCTCGTCCACCTGACGGTCGTGGACGGTGCTGCAGATCATCTCGAACTCCTGGAGATGAAGATGGGGCTCCTCCATGGCGAGCCCATAGAACTGGGGTAGAAGCTGAAGAGTGTTCGGGGGGGACTTGAAGTCCCCCACGATAGCTGGTAGAACAACCCAACGATGCGTCAAAGTCGATCCGGGGTTGTGCAACTCCCGCATCAGTCTCGAAGGCTCTGCTGCTGCGGCTGCGGCTGCTGCCACATCACCGGGTATCCTCGGTCCGTCGTCTGGGTTGTGCTGCTCGAGGTCAGCTCTCATCTGCTCCATCTCTCTCCTTATCTCAATCATGAAGGCACCCTGATCCCTCAACTGTTGCTGCACTGTCTCCAAGGAGGCGATCAGGGTGCTGTTGATCGTACCCTAGTCCGGGATAAATGTCTGCTCTCCTCGGGGGCCTCCGGTGCGGTCATCACTGCTGTCGGCCATGGTCTCTGTAAAGGCAAAAGACCCAAACTCAGGTACCGATAAATCATCAGTCTGTTATCTCGTATCTGGCACTCGTGTCTCAAGAGTGGTAGAAGGATGGTCAAGGGGGAACAGGACGGAGTCGAACTCGGGTTCGGAGAGTGGGTCTCGGCTCTCGCGAACCGACCTAGATGAGTGGGCTGGAGTGCTGAACATCGATGCAGCCATAGGCTGCCTAAGGGACCTCCTGCCCATCATCGTGATCTGGCGAGTCAGGCAGATGGGATCTGGAATCAACTATGATGAGCAAACAAACCCCAAATTCACCTACTCAACGCGAGCTGAAGACCGTAAGAGTTCGGTCAATTATCTTGTCAGTTTTTATTAGGTGATCAAGTCAAGATAGCAGAGCGGTTACGTGACCTGTTGGGAATCCAATCCGCTGAAAAGACTGTTCCGTATAAAAGGCCGGTAGTCTGATCGAGATCGGATATGTCTCTAGCCTAGTGTGCGGGTCACTCTCTCGCACATGAAAACCAGACAATGAGGGGGTTGCTCTCCCCAAGACAAATTTTTAAGTGGAGTGTCTTTTAGGGTCAAGTTGGATTAGCAGTCCCAATTTTATAGTTTTGGTTTTTTAAGTATTTTTCAATATCAAACAACGCCTAACGAATTTTTCAGTTCTCCTGGTTATTTTAAGTCTAAAATAGGGGGAGAAGATGAAAAAGCCGATGCGCGAGAATCAATGATGCATGCAGAGTAAGAGATGCGTACCTGACTCCAGTAGTCTACATGCAGGGTGATCCGCGTATAAAATAAATGATAGAATATAAACTACCTATATGATGAACGCGGAAAACCGTCCCTAGCAGAGCAATTTCTATACGAAAGAACGGTAGCCGGTTACTCGAGCCTAGGTCCGGAGTCCTATCTTGGGAGCCATTCGGTGTCCGCCACAACGGATCCTACACGCGCTGTATGTGACTCCTCAAGGCACGTGGACCAGAGCTCCAATAAGAGGCTTTTTCTTGTGAATTAATTAATTAGATCCGATTATTCGAACTATAGGTACAGGCAGATATTAAGGTGTTTGGATCCTAATTAATTACGTCACAATCAGGCAAAATCCTAAGCTAAGGATGAAAATCGCATAAATCAGACAAGTAGTAAATAAACGGTCGAAAACCGCGAAAAACCGGTGGGGTCCCCTGAGCACATCGATGCTCGGCGAAACAGACCCCGAGAGTCTAAGTGTCTCTGAAAGTTTGGTCCAGGTCCCTGTATTATTACAAATAATAAAATGTGCTGAAATAAAACTATACTACCCTAAGCTACTTCACGGTTATTCTGTGGCTCCCGCACTCCTGCTCAGTTCCTCGCGCTCTCCTGCGGCTTCATAAACAAGGAAGCCGCATCCGACTCTCGCGGTTGTGTCGCCTTCCGAAGAAGCCGCTTCGATCCTCGGGCCCTCGCAAGTAGACAAACAGAGTGTCAAACCAGATTATTATATATAAATAAGTCAGATAAATTCTATACAAAAATATATATAGAAAACCGCGAAAAAGAATACCGCAGAAAAATCAAAAGTGACTACTAAGCTGTGCTCCCCGGCAACGGCGCCATTCTGATGAGCCGAAAAATCAACCAATCAATCTGGGATAAAATAATTACTCTCGGGTCGTTGCGACCCGGATCGAAAGATAAATCAGCTCAACAAGAAAAGTATAAGACCAGACCACCAAACAAGAGATAAAATCAATCAACACAAAAATAGTGGCCCTGGCTATGAGATTAGCATGGTGTAGCACCCAGGGTCGGACTCAGGGAGCACGAGTTGGCCTTGCATATTACGAAGTAGTCAAATCGAAAATCAAGCAAAAACAAGTATTTTTGTTGGTTTTTAAATATTTTTATATTTTTTTGGATTTTTAATAATGAAGGAAAACAAAGAAAAAACAAATACAAGCAACTTCAATCAATTATTTCAACACTCTAAAAAGCTCCAAAAATTCAAACAAAACTATTTTTACGTTTTTTAGGTTTTTTACTATTTTTGGTGAATTTTTGATATTTTTATAATTTTATGCAATTTTCTAAAAATCAAAGAAGGCAGAAACACCAGCAAGCTGTCCAATCAGGCTTCAAAGGGCCATGAAAAATATCAAATGGACCTATAATAGCCTGGAGGTATTTTTATGAAAAATAGAGACAATAAAAAATTCAGGAAAAGAGTTTATTATTTTTAGAGTTTTCTACAATTTTTTAGAATTTTTATAAGTTTTCAAGGGTTTTTCAATTTTTAGGGTTTTATATGTCCAAAAATAGCCAAAATTGCACAGAAAATCAAACAAAGCAAAAATTAACAAAACCTAATTTTTTAGAGGCTTAAAAGAGCTTTTATATTTTTTTGTGATTTTCTAATCTGGAAAGACATAAAAATGACAGTTTTTAAATTTTTAAAAATAGAAAAATGCCTCAAAAATGTACCCAAAATTAGGAAAATTTTTACACAATGGCAGGAGCCTTGTGTCCAAATTCACACAATTTGTGTTAAATTTGCTATTTTTATTTAATTAAAACCAAGGCTCACAGTGCATAGGGACCTAAATGTCAGAAAAACATGTTCCAAGGGCCAAAAAGTAACATATCCAGAAAAGGCAGGGGCCCTCGTGCAAAATCCCAACAAATCACGCGTAATGCACGTGAACCAGGCACGGAGGGACCTAAATGCAAATCCTATTTATAAAAATGCAAACATTAACATTCCAGAACTATAGGATAGAAAAGGAAAAAAGCCCAAATCCTCACGTGTGGATGCACGTGGTCCACACACACAGGGACTGAAATGCAAATGACATAAACATAGGGGTCTTATGTGCAATTTTTCCAAAATAAAAACTACTTAAAATATTACAGGACTAATTAATAAAAGCAGAAGAAAGAAGGGCCTAAGGGTAAATTACCCTTTATTAACTCGGACAGCTGAGGATTGGCCACGTGGATGATCTGACGGTCGGAGGAGACGTTGCCAACCCTTCGTCTTGATATAATTTAGGTATTTACAAAATATTATTATTATATACAGGTATATACATAAGTATTTTTTATTTTTGATTTTAATTATTTGTTTTTATAATAATTATTCCAATTTTATATTTTATTATTTATAAAGATAAAATGTGGAACAAAAGGGTATTTTTATTTAATTTTTTATTAATTATATACAAGGGTGAAATAAATACTTTTATTTACATAGTTACATGGTATATATACAATGTGGATTTTGGTTTTTATTTTATTTATTTTTATTTTATTTTCATTTTTCTGATTTTTATTTTATTTATTTATACCATGAGATGTAGAATATACGCATATTTTTATTGAATTTTAATTATTTATTTACAAGGTGATAATAAATATGTGAGTGGTTCTATGTACATGGTTTATATACAATGATGAAGTGAATTTTATTTTTTTGTTTTTATTTATTTTGATTTTATATTTACAAATATATTAACATAAATACACATCCATTTATTTTGAATAAGAGGAAAATTAATTTTTTATTTGTTTATATGTGTATGTACAACACATGAGCTTCCCCATCTCTCTCTACTTGGGTTTTTATACGGTCAGGCCCATGTTGAGCCCTCCCTTGGGATTAGGTTGCTCAATATTTATTCTAAATATCTCCCTCTTTTTCTTTTATTTCTTTATTCTTTTATTTATGCACAAAACATGCTAATTATGCCTATTTACACAATGCATGCTTTTTGGTAATTATTGCTATTTACAACTATCTACATGTGCTTTGCATAGGTTTTGTAACTAAAATAAAAGAATAAAGAGTGATGAATGGGTATTCATCAAGGGTCAAGACCTAGGGCCTAATCATGGCTACATGAGCCAAGATTTGGATGATCAGCTTGCGGAAGAAGGTGGACGATGAGTCAGGGTGTTGATCGGAACGGATGGGAGTGGCTACTGAAGCTCCGACTGGTTGGTCAGAGCTGATGGAGGTGCGGCGGAGTGATAATGAAAGATCGAATTAGATAAGGGAGCTAGGAAAGGTGAAGTAGATACCCGGGGTCCTAAAGTGATCCTGAGCTCCAGGGGGTGCTGTCGGTGGTGTTCGTTGCCTCAACCTCACTGCGGAAGGTGGGGGAGGCTCGTCGCAGCGGAGCTCCAGCCACGAGTCTTGAGCGTCGGCTGCAGCGCTCCTCTCCGATCGCCAAGGGTCTCCTCTAGTTGATGTCACCAAGGCAAAGGATCCTAGGGTAGTAGAGAAGGGGTTGGCATGAGCTACTGACCTGGAGAATCGAATGAAGACTTTATAGGGCATCCCAGGTAGCTGGACAGATTGGGCGAGGGCGCGTGAACCGAGAAGGATCCACGCTTCCCTAGGGATCCACGAGGCTCTTGGATCCAAGGGGAAGGTGCGGGTGAAAGATCAGAGCATGGGCATGCATGATCCACCCTAGAAAATTCAGAGAAGAAGGTCCCGGCAGAACGTCGGGTCGGGTCAAGCCCTGGAAGAGGGGGTTGACCCGAGTCAACATTCTGTCGTGACCAATCAGAAAATCAGATTTACAAAAATACTTACAAATTCAAATAAAAAATAATAAATGATTTTAAATTAAAAAATGTATAAAATGAAAAATATTTTTTATTTTCCAAACTATTTCTATGTGAATTTTATTTATTTTTATAAAAAATAAATTATGGTATATACAGTATCGCCTATTATATATTGGTATAAAATACCTATGTATTTTGTACAATTATTTTTATTTTCTTATTTTTGCACAAAATACCGCAATTTTATATTTTATTTACCACATAATATTTGAAGTATAAAATAATTTTTATTTTATTTTTATTGGTTATGTATGAGTATAAAATAAATAGGTAATAATACATATATACATGCATTATATATAAGGTGAGAGAGAATTTTATTTTATTTTAATTAATTTTTCTATTTTTATTTTATTTTTAGAAGTATATACATGGGGATAAAAACACCTTTTATTTTATTTTTGTAAAAATAAATTATATACATAAGTGATAAATTTGTACAAGGTAGAGTGGCCCTATCTCTCTCTACTTATTTTATTTGGCGATCAGGCCCATGCTGGACCCTCTCTTGAGTTCAGGTCACTCAATATTTATTCTAAATATTTCCTTCTTTTTCATTTATGCTCTATTATTTTATTTATTTTCATAGATACATGCTAATTATTAGATATTAACAATGCATGCTTATTGGTAATTTATTGTATTTACAACTATATACATGATGTTTTGCCAAGATATTTTGCTAAAATAAAAGAATAAAGAGTGATGAATGGGGATTCATCAATAAGCTCAAAATTCAACAAAGTTACTTTATTATTCTTAAAATTAAATATCTATCCAATGAGGTGGTTTCATTAAAAATGGAACTGATATGCAAAAGACGGCCTTTTAGGTCCATTTGTACTATGTATTTGTATGTAATATTAATAAAATTTTATTCTTTACATTTATACTTATTTTTTATTTTTAAATACTTATATATATTATATATAAAAATTAATATAATTAATATAATACGATTATAATAATATCATAATAAATAAATGAATATTGATATGAGTATAATATACATATACCATACTATAAATATACTTCTTTAAGTATAAAAATATAAAAGATCCAACAAAACATGCAAATATTTAATAAAATATATTTTGAATAAAAATTATTTAAATATAGAATTATTTATAAAAATAACTAAAATAAATATAAATACATAAGGTATATATATTACAAATACTTAATAACAATATATAAATAATTAAACATAAGAAATTATGCTTAAAAATAAATAGAAATAATGTAAGAATAGTAAATAAAATAATAAACAACTCTCATATTTTGAGTTTTATTTAAATAATTCAATTTATTTCTGCCTATTTCTCATTTCTTTGCTCTTTTGCCACATAGCATGCCTACGTGGCCCAATGAGAGTGCACCCTTCATTGAACTGCGGGTCAATGTACATTCTTCCCCTCTCCTCTATCAGAAAACGTGACTCAACTAAATCCTCTAACTTCTCCCAATTTTTGTAATTGACCGATGCTCGAGAAGAAGCGATTGCTTCATGAACAATCTTCAAATTATGACCCTTCATCTTGCCAATTCTCCTAAGTTTGATAGAACATCATTGATTTCATCAGAATCAGACGACCTTTTGAGTCCATTACCATGTTTTATAAAAAGGAACCCCAGCTTCCTTTTTGAGTTTGATCCCTTTCTTCCTCTGTAACCCCAATAGGATACCACTAGGTTGAAGTCTTCGGTGATATGAAGCGTTTCCCCAACCTTGTCGGCATGGAGAAGCTAGAGGTGACGTGGTCCAAGCCTCGTCGGAGAACCTTGATGAATCTCCATTTCATCACCTTTATTTTATCATTTTGCCTTAAAAACCCTAGTAGATGCATGTAAATACCTTTAATATGCACAACCCGATGAAAATATGAATTTTATTTATTCTTTATTATTTTCATAATTTTTTATTTTTATAATTCTGTAAATATATTCATATTATATTTACATATTAAAAATAGAAGAAAACCATAAAGAAAACATTAAAATAAAATACTTATATAGAATACATAAATGAGATACCAATAAATATACATATATAATAAATGCACCAATTTCTATAAGTATATATTAAATCATAAAAATATAATAAAAATATATTTCATTATATAAAAATAAGTTGTTAGTATTACATAAAATAATAAAATAAAATAATAAAATCAAATATACAAAATAAAAATAAAATACTCTAAAACATGGGTAAATATACCTATAATTACACTCAAAAAGCAACTTGTAATTAATAGCTTCAAAATAATAAATATAAAATCATAATAAATTAATTTAGAAAATAAGAAACATTTTTTATTTTATAACTTAAAATTTATTAAATTGTTTATTATTTATTTTCTTATTTCTAAATATTTTTGGCCAACCTTTTTTCTGGTTGGTCCATGTGGACCAACCAGGAGGAGTCAAGAGTTGACCTCGGTTAACTCTTCTCCCCAGGTTGCGCCCTGTGACAACCTCATTTGAACCCACTTTTTGTCAATTTTTGCAACCCGATCCTAGCATTATTTTGAGAAAGTTCCTTCAGGACTTCCTCGATCTTCCATCTAACACGTCATATCGTTGCCTCGATCCTCGGATCGACACGTCGACTGTTGTACCTTGATTCTTTATCCATCTCGGTCACGCTGTACATAAGCCCATCCGATCTTCCTCTCCCTTTTTTAATGCCTTTTAACTGAGTTTGAACCTTCCTCCGGTACTCCGTATTGACGCCAGTGACAGGGGAGTCTCCAGCTACTTCGAGCGAGGTTTGGCAAGGTCGTAGGTGCTTCCACACCCATCTCCGACGAAATAGCCGTCGAGGTCCATCTTGTGGTTTTACAGCCACTAAGGTACACCATTTTCTTGAATTCTCGAGCTTAATGGTAGCCCTAGGTTTTATTATTGCCTTTGTATTATTCATTAATTACGTCTTTAGCGTTAAAATTCTCCTTCGAAGTTCACTGGAGCTAAGCTTCTACGAACTCCCCACCGTGCTCTTCATGTTTCCTCAACGCGCCAAAACCCCATATTCATTCCCCTTTGCCCTCTCTTCAATCCAGGAATCCCATTCCACCCAGATCTTGTGAGGATTTGGAAACCCATTCTCCATTATCCGCCGACCACCGGAGAGAATCACCAGCCATCCCAACTGCTCATTCTCCCTTCTAATGCTCCCCTAAGCGCTATTTTTTTGGCCTAACCAGCTCCTACAGGAAATAATCGAAAAGAAGAGCCTCATCGAGGCTAATCGACACAGGAAGTACCTCCTTAGTCTTGGTGCTCCACCAAATCACGTCGAGGACCCCCGCGCCATTTTGGTGCACCTAGAAGGTGGAGGACTTCTCCAGGAAGGTTGTGTGCCTTGGAGAAGGCTCTAAGATCGTCGGAGATGTGTTGTATATACGATTGAATTTTATCCTTGTGGTGTTCTTCACCTGTTCTTCCAGCTGACCTCAGAGCCGTCTGATCGAGCCTTTCCCTCCAAGCGAGTAGTTATCATTCGATCGACCTAAGCTAGCATCATTGGATCCCTAGGATGATCTAGTCTGGGATGTCAACCGCGAACCGGCATCGTGCAATGTGGGGCTGACATGTGGTTTAGTGGACTCCATCCAGCAGATGGCCCGTACGCATAAGATTAGGTATTTTGCACTTTTAACTCAGATAACTTTGTATTTAATAATTAGGAATTATAATTTATTCTATCATTTATTAAGTTTTGTGATAGTTATAAAAAAGCCCTCATACTTTTCGTATTTACTGACAGGTTCATGCCAGCTCACCTCACGTGGTCACCCATGTGAGGTGGGCATTTTGTGGGCGGGCCCCCGAATCTTCATGTATTTCATTCTGGTCTAGAAAATATTTATTATCATTGTAACTTTTTATAAAAAAATTGTAGATATGCCCTTGGAATTTATTTTGTTTGTATTTATGCCCACGTAAGTCTTGTATTTTTTATGTATTTCCTTTAATTTTATAAATAATGTTTTTACTCCAAAAAACCAAAAAGGTTGGGTTTATGTTTTAATTACACTGTAGATTCATCCCCCACATAATTATTTTGCATTTTTAGATCATTTTATTATTTTATAAAAATCACAAATAGCCCAGTTATTCCTTGTTTAACGTATAAAAGCCATAAAAAATATTTGAAAAATTCCAAAAAAATAGCATGTTTATTTAGTTATTTTGCAACTTCAGAAATTGAAAAACCTAAAAATAGAAAAATAAAATACCTAAAAATTAAAAAGCTCCAAAAACCTTGATAAAAATATATAAAATTCCAAAATCCAAAAATGCATTTTTTATTTTAGAAATTTATTTATATTATTATTTATATATTAAAATTAATTTGGAAAATTTTGGACTTAATTATTATTTTCAAGTTCATCCTAATATTTTATTCATGTTTTAAGATTTTTTAAACTTTAAAATATATATAAAATTTAGCAAATAAATCTTAAAAAATCATAAAAATATTAGAAGAGATTTTAAACCCCAAAAAATTTATTTTCTTTCTTTGAATTCTTTTATTATTATTTATCCTTATATTTTTCTCCTTTTTTTCCTTTGTATCTTGATTGTTTTCCTTGTTTTGTATGATGGGGGCCTTGTCGGTTTTGTCAGCATTTTTCCTCCTTTTTCCTTTGTCTCTTGATTTTATTTTCCATATTTTGTATGATTGAGCCTAGTTGTAGGATTTGATTGAGGATATTTTCATTTTTATTTTTTGTCTCCATTGATATAATTATTGTCTAACACATCTCTATTTCTTTTTTTGTTTGAGGAACCGCCCGAGGATGCTCCGGCTTTCTGCTGGAGGGACCCCCATCCGAGGAGGAGCAAAGGAGAAGAGAGAGTAGTTATAGCCTCCATTCTGATGAACGATCGATCAACTAGGGTTAAGTATGAAGTAATATCCAGGTCCTTTACGACCCCAATCAATCAGTCGGGCTCAATAAGAAAAACCACTCAAGATAGATAAAAAACAATCAAAGCAAGTGTAAGTGGTTTGCTATATTTAGTTACATGGTATAGCAACGAAGGTCGAACACAAGCACGAAATTGTACGAAATTGTCAAATCATAGGAAATAAAATCATTTTTAGTGGTTTTTATTTTTCAAATTTTTAATTTTTAATAAAGAGACAAAATCAATAATCAATAAAATAAGGCAACACAATAATATTTTTGGATTTTCTTGAAGTACAAAAAATACTCAGAAATTAAGACAAAATATTTTGGGTTTTTGAGGTTTTAAAATGTTTTTGGTAATTTTCTGGGATTTTTCAGATGAAACTGGAGTTTTATAAAAAAAATCAAACAATGCTTAGAAAGACAAATAGTACACAACTAGGACTAAATTCCAGTTAAAAATAATTAAAATGCCCTAAAGTCCTAGATAAGAAATTTTAAGATAAAATACAAATAAAATCTACAAACAAGAACTAGAAGGGAATTTTTGATTTTTTGTGATTTTATATGATTTTATAAGATTTTATTATGTTTTATAATTTTTATAATTTTAGAGTGAATTTTCAACACAACTAATTGTTAATAAAACACACAAAAAGACACAAAATAAGAACTTTTTTTAGAATTTTTAAATTATTTTTCGAATTTTTATGGGTTTTATACTTTATACAGGACACTTTTTATAGGTTTTTTTTCAAAAATATTAAAAGCAGAGTAATTAATCCAATAAAATCACAGAAAATATTACACACCAACATGAGTTAATGGTAATTTTCTAGGGATTTTATGAATGAAGTGGCTATTTATTAAGTCCAAACACATCAAGTAATTAGGCACAGTTTACAGGGACCAGTTTATGAATAAAATAAGTTCACTGACTAAGCCAATAACACAATATAAAAGTTCGGGGGTCCAATCTACAAAAATACCAATCAAGTCGCGACACATGTGAGCCAGACTCACAAGGGTATTGTTGCAAATACTAAAAACACAAAACATATAAAAAGTGCATGGCATATAATGCAAATAAACCCAAAACTCACGTGCACATACACGTGCTAATGACTGAAAGGGACTAAAATGCAAATAGCTATAAATCCAAGGTCCAAACTACAAAATGTCATAACTATAATGTCTATTTAATGGACTAAACAGATAAACATAAATATGCAAGGGTAAACGAACAATATATCCTCGGGCATGTGAGGCACGTGTGGTGGCTCTAACGGTTCTGATCACCCTCTACAAAGTGATCTGACGGTCCAGAGAATGTTGGGGATGTGCTGTCAGATCTAACTTGTCGACTTTGATGTAACGGTCTGGAAAGTTGATCTGTCGGGTGGCTACGATGGATCTGGCAGAGCAGGTGTCACCCAACGGTGGGGAGTGGGTCTACAAGAACTCCTCCTGGGTGAACATTGATAGAGCGGGGGAGAAGATCTGTCGAGCTGATGGGAGATCTGGAAGCTCCAGCATATTTGTGGAGGTACTACAAGTCGGACTGGAGGCTCTGATGGAGGCAATAATGATCGGATGAGAGTGGCAGTGGATGCTCGCCTGGAGCTGCTCCGCTTGAGCAGCTGGTGGCCAAATGGGTGCCTTTACACGAACCAGCACCTGCAGAGGATACGCCGCTCGGAGGCAAAGCTCCGACGATGGTTTATTGCATAAGGGAATGAGAGAAGCGATGGGGAATGGGAGTTGGGTCTCCGGCAAACGTGGGAGAAAGAGACCCTTCCTAATCCTCGACCTGATGGCCGAGCCTTAGGGGACTAGGTTGGGTGGGAAGGTGAAGAGTGATCTTGTGAGTCGATCTGAATGGATACGTGGGTAGAACGAGGCTCAGATCATCTAGTGGAGCAAGGGAACTAGCAGCAGCGTGAAATGGGAACGTGGAATTTAACAGGGAAATGCAAGGATACAAGTGGTACCTGAAGGTCCGAACATGTTCTTGAGCTTCAGAAGAAGGTGGGCATCATGGTTATGGCCTCAACCACGTTGTGGGGGGTGGGGAGGCTACTCGCAGCGGAGGTCTGACAACAAAGCTTGAGCTGCATCGTTGCAGCACCAATCCGAGCTCCAAGGTCACTCCAGGAAGCTGTCACTCAACTAGAGGTGGCTAGGGGTCGAAAAGGTGGCAAGGAACGAGCTGCTTGGCTGTGGAGGCAGATGGGAGAATTTATAGGGTTCCTAGGGGTCTGAAACGATCGCAAGATGTAGCGCAACGCTAGGGGGATCTGGATGATCCTAGGGATCAGCCAAGATCATGGATGTTCGAGGAATCTCGGGTCTATAAAATAAGGCGAGAGGTGGTCAGAGTCAGGCGGGGAAATGGGAGAAAAAGGTCCGGCAAGCCAGAATCGGGTCTGACCTGGCTGGAAAGGAGGGTTGATCGAGGTCAACGATCCTAGGTGGACCAATAAGAGAGAGTAATATATAAAAAAATAATAAAATGAATAAATTAGTAAATGATTTTTTAATTAAAAAGTATATAAAATAAAAAATATTTATTTTTAAAAGTATTTTTCTATCATTTTTAATTATTTTATGAAAAATAAAATAACCGATACACAGTATATAGTGTTATATACTGGTATATTTATACCTATGTATTATGTACAAGTATTTTTATTTTATTATTTTTAGCAAATACCGTTATTTTATATTTTATTTATTTATAACATAATTTTTGGAGTATAAAATAATTTTGATTTTATTTTTATAAATTAGTTAAGGGTATATAATAAATAGTAAATGTAATATATACATGTGTATTTTATACAAACAAGTGAGGATTTTATTTTTTATTTTATTTTATCTCTCTGATTTTTATTTTATTTTTCTATGAATTTTAGGATTATATACAAGGGTATAAAAAGAATAATTTACTTTGTCAAAATATATATAAATAATATGTACAAGTATAGGTAAAATATACAACACATAGTAAACATTATCTCTCTCTACTTATTTTTATTTTGCGATCAGCTTGGGGTTTGGATCACTCTATATTTATTCTAAATACATCATTCCTTTTTTGTTTTCTTTATTATTTTATTTAGCCAAAAACATGCTAATTATGCAATATTAACAAAAGCATGCCAGATGCTAAGTTATTGTATTACATGTATTCATATGATGTTTTGCCAAAAAAAGAGCTAAAATAAAAGAATAAAGAGTGAGAATCATAGATTCATCAATAGTATTAGGTCTTAAACACTTTATTATCATTTCATATGCCTATAGACTACATTTGGATCTAGCCTCATATTAAATTGCTCTTTACATAGACTTGGAATCGAGCATCGAGAGGGACTCTACACATCCTCTCGCAGGACTCACTATGGTGAGCACTGAAAGAGCTCCTCAAGACTGGACTTTTGGATTCCATTTCCGAGTGACTATCATATTGTGCTTCACGCTAATAGCAATTTATCATCTAGGGCGATTTCATCGGCTTGCATTTGCATATAGATAGCTTCCAATTCTTCTTAGCATCCTTGCATGTAGAGAGCTGGAGGCAAGGTGAGCAACTGCACTTTAGCATGCATCACTGATTTCACCTCACATTACTTTTTTGACTCTATCCCTTTAATTTTGGCCCACCATGGAGCTAAAAGGAATTGATCCCCTAATAGGCACACGTATTTTATTAAAAAATCCAAAAAAAATGATAATAAATAAATTGAGAATGCTAAAATTACTTGACCCTAAAACACTCAAAATAAAATAGTTATCTTGGGGAAAGTAATCCCCTCATTGTTTTCATTTTACATTGCTCATATACCGCTAAGGACTAGCGCCCAAATCCCATAAGCCAACCTATGTGTTTGTATAATTTTTGTGATTCTCACCTGATAAATCCCAGATTATCAACTTAATTGATTATATGTGTATCCTTTATTTAAGATAATCACAAGATTCATTACCTATTTGACACAAACTACTAACTATTTTATTTTATATAATTAACACTAATTATTATATATTAATTTGGTATATTATTTTATGTATTTATTTCTTATTAAAAATCAAATAAAAAATAGATTAAAATTGTGGATAAATAAATTAACATTAAATAAAATAAAAATGAAAAAATAAACAAACAAAAGAAGAAAATGTTTTATATGGTTTTTAATAGTATTTAACTTTTATCTATGTATTGATGACCTCTGATCTTCTTGACTTCTACATGAAGTGCTGAGATCTCATCGAGATCTAGAACTTTCATTTTCATGACTTTTTAGTTCACCTCTAACTAATTCTTTCCTAATTAATTTTAATTTCTGAATTAACTTAATTTTGATTGGGCACATGGCATCTTCAGATTGTGTCACGTGGCCCGCTCTTGTGTTGCCACCTACGCCTTGCTTCCCGTCGTCTGATCTTATATGCTACATCTCAATCATCTATTTGCGACCAGATCTGGGTCATCTGATTATTTCGATCAGAGCTATCCTTGCCATCCATAGCCCACCAAATCTTGAGCGTCTGATCTGATGATCGGACGTATGTAGTCTTTTGTCAACCTCTAGTTGTGCTTGCTCCTTGTCCCAACCGTCTACTTCTCCTCATTTCTCCAACTCCTCTAGCCAATCTCTTCGCAAACTACCTCGCTAACACCTTCATCTATCAACCCACTTCCACGCCAACTTCTTCATATCATCTAAACCCTAACCACCCAATCAATGGAGATGGTTGAAACCATTATGGAACCAACTCGCAACTACCACTTTCTCTTCTTCAAATACGCCATCGTCACCATCAATGGTGGTTGTCCACCATTTACGAGATACTTAGCCTAGCCTCCTCCCTTTCGTGACAGGATCGGGGAGATCCTGGAGTACGACAATGGTGTTAAGACTTCGGTGACGGCTGATGAATCTCACATTCATCATGCTAAAAGTCAATAATTAAACCCCTAGCTTAAAGAAATCACTAAAATTCACCAATAATTCATCCATTTTATCTTGTATTATATTGTACATGCTTAACCTATAATTAATTATATTTAATCACTATTATTTACCTTGTAATTATTTTCTCATCAAAAATCCCTAAAAATTAGGTGTATCAATTGTCTATAATATCACTAGCCTTTAAAAACACTAAAAAATACAAAAACAACTCAAAACCCAAAACTTCGTGTTTAACCCCTTAAAAGTACCCCAAAAATTTCTTTGTATAAATGACCTCTTTTGGCTTTTCGTCCTGTAGATCTCATCGAGATGAACAACTTTCATGTTTTGACTTTTTTCCTAAGTTTGCCTCTAACTAATTCTTTTCGATTTTTATTTGATTGTATATTTTAGAATTTTCTAGTGCATCCACGTGGCACCCTCTGGGCCGCCCACGTGGTTGCTTCTCCTTCTGCCACTCGGCTCCCTCCTGGGCCATTGGATTTGCTCATTCCTTCCTCCATCTCCATCGTTCGACATCCACTTATTCCCAACCGTCCGATCATCAACCATATGTGATCACACCTACACCATAATGCCCCATCTATAACCCTCCGATCCACTAACATCTTATGGCTAGCATCTCTCCATGTCACCCCTAGTCTCACCACCCTTAGATCGCCCTATAACATATCCAACCCATTCATTTGCACTTAGTCCTCAACCGTTCGATCAGATCTTTGATCTGATCGTGGCCCTCCAATAGTGCCAACACCTATGCCATTGGATCGTGAGATCCAACGGCTAGAAGATCATCTCCTATCTCCCATTATTCCCTTCTCATGCATTACACATCGTCGCCCCTCCGCCCCCTTCCAATTTTGGAAGGCATCACAACCACCCCCTCCCCATCAAAACGCCTCCTCCATGTAGCCCTATCCTTGACGAGTCGCGGACCTACCCTTTTATGTTATCTGATTGACTATTTCGTTGCAATTGGATAGATCCGCGTCGATCAAAAATAATCGCACGGATTGAATAAATCATCGAACGAATTAACGTGTGGTTTTATGTTTATTTAGCCTGGGAAAGCCCCAGGGTCAACTCAAGGAGGCAAAGGAACAACTCGGGATCAGATTAGATGAATTAAATCGTGATTTTCCAAGTGGGATTATCTTGGTATTTTTTATACAATAAAAATGCAGATGCACTAATGCGGAGGAACCAGGTTATTAAGAAAATGATCACTTAGCCAAATTAATGTTTGATGTCAAATTAATTCAAATGGACCAAGTTATATTTTTCCTATAAACCTAATCCAATGATGAATGCAAAATATATTTTTTTGGGATTTTTGAATTTAAAATGCACAAATGAAAAATACAAACTTTTTTGGGGTTTTTATGTAATTTTTCGTGCAAATGATAAGCAAAAATTATGAAAAATTTACTGGAAGATAAACATGATTAAATGAAGCTACATTAATATTTTTGGAATTTTCTGACACTTTATGATTTTTTAATGATTTTTTACTGAAAACAGAGCGATTGTGAGTATTTAATTTGTAATAAATCCAGGAAGTTAAATTATCCAAATATTGATTTATCTCAAATAGATGTTTCAATAAGGAATACAGGAGAGTTGAAATTTCTCAAAAATATTACTCATGGAATTAATTAAAAATCAATTACAGAAATTACCCTAGAATTTATTTTATACACAAGACAACTCCAAATTCGATGAAATTTTGACTGTAATTAAATCACACTTAGAGGCATCATTTACAATTTTTCATAATTTTTGGAGCAAGAACTATATCTTTGTGAATTTCAAAACGTAAATGGGCAAAATATTACTCAAATTCAATCTCTGATTTTTAATAAATAAATCAATGCTCGTAAAAATTCAAATAAATAACCACAAGATAAAAATTTTGTTGCTCATCAAAATGCTATTTTTTTAATTAAAAATTGATGCAAAAATGACTTCCAAATTAATGATTAAAGTCAAGGTTGTCCGTACAATACTGAAATGAAACTAACAAACTCAACTATGCACAGGGGCACTTCTGTAAATAACTAACTATGCAGGGCAACTTTGCAAAATTCACAAATAAATTAAAGAAAAATGGACCTTTACCTTTTGCTTTCTTCCTACGCAGGCACATAAGGAGCGGTTAGGGCTAGAGCATGGACTGGGGCGTGACGATGGTTGGAGAGGGGAGAGGTGGTCGGAGAGGGTGGAGAAAATAGGAAGGGCGAGGAGCGTTCGCGAAGATGGGGAACGTATGAGAGAGGAGGGCCGGGTCTGGAAGACGAAGTCTCGGCCGTTGGATCTTGCGATCCAACGGCTGAGAAAATGGCGCTAAGGAGCGACGTGGATTAAATCTGAGGCAAAACGATCTAAGGGTTGTGGAGCTGCCACGTGTCGAGTGGGTAGATAGGCGCTAACTGACATTTGTGATATATTCCAGTGCTCGACCCAAGGGTGGCAATTAAAGCGGAGATGAATGGAGTGTTTAAGGATCTGGGTAGTGTAGCGAAGCAAACATGGCTCAATCAAGCATGCAACACCCTTCCATTTCACCAACTCACACATAAAACCAACCGAAGTTGGTTTATTATCTTGTCGGTTTTATTGGTGATAAAACATTAGATGTTTACGCAGATAAAAATGTTTAAGTAGAAATCAAAGCGTAAACGAGGGTGTTGCTTTCCCAAAACAAAATTTTACTCCATTTTTGGTTGACTTGCAATTAACAGTCCCAGTTATTATTTAAGGTTGTCACTGGATTAAGGTGAGCACAAAATCAAGCAATCATTGTCTACCGTTCATTCCTATTTTCCGTTTAACCTAGGTGATCAAGCTAGGAGGGGAAATCGAGAAAAAACCACGTATTCGATAAAAACCATGATCTAAGCTAAGCGATAAAACATGCAGTGACTTGGCAAAAATACGTAAAAATTGGGGCTATTTTGAAAATCATATCTCATGTATGCAAGTCGATCAGAAAGCCGCACCTAATCATGCTTCTATTAGCGGGCAGAATGTCTATTAAATTTGTCTAAGTGAAGCGAGATTATGTGCGTCTAAAATTTAGTATGTCCTACCTACAAGCAAGCACATAAAAATATGAATGACAAAATAAGCTCGAAGAGACGCGTGCCTGGTTCTAGGTCGATACTCAAATGGGGATGATCCCCACACACCACATATAATCGTTCTTTTACAACCGCGAGCCTTCGATCGAAGACCGCTGTAAAGACGGTTATTACATGTGACAATGATATGCCAAAAATGATATTTTTTTCTTTCTTCTCGAAGTTCTCCAAGCGTGCTTCTGTGGCTCCTCACATCGGGCAGCTTCTGCTCCTCGCCTCCTTGTATCAGCAAGGGCACTGCCACAAAAGCAACGGTTAGAGATCAATTGATAAGAGAATTTTAAAATGCAAGACAAATGGACAAACTTGACCTATAAAAAAGAAATGCTTAATTAAATAAATGAAAAATCCAAATAATATAAGAAATGAGCCGTGTCCCCGGCAACAGCGCCATTTGATAAACCACGAATTTGGCCCTTTAATATCGTGGAATTAGCACTAGATATGTCATTGCAGTCGGGCCGAATTGGTCTATCAAAGACCATCTAATTGATATGTCAATAAGAATCAGATGGTCATATTTTTATTTTACTTGCCAAGAAACCAAGGTCGAACTCAGGGACACGAGCCTCTCTCGTGATTATCCATATTTTTATCTATCTAACCAAGTGTTGAGTTAAAGAATGATAGGTCAAACAATGCAAAAAGACGAAGACAAGGCATTAAAACAAAGTAAACATGCATTTTTATTTTATTTTTATCATGAAAATGAATGCTATGAGATGCGATGCAACACAAGCAGTATGCCCTAGTTCAGAATAATGAGCAAATTTAACAAAAGTCGATTTCGGGTTCAATTAAGTAATCAAGATTTATGGACAAATTAAACTAGGCATAAGCTTAAGCACTAAGGGACACATGGCTTCTAAAATAATACAACGAATATTTTTGAGTCTAAAATAACAATGGAGCATGTTATTAGAAAGATCATCAAACGAGCTTCGAAATGAAACTAAAATCAACTGAAACGAAAATACGATGCTCAAGATATATAATAAAGAAGACAGGGGCATAACTGAAAGAAAACATGAAAAGATAACTACAAACATGTCCCGGAGAGAGACTAAAATATAATAAAAATAAAGTGTGAGTCCTTCCCTGTAAAAATCCACCCGTACGGGGGCATTATTGCAATCATTTAAACCCGCAAGGGTACGAGTGCAAAATGTCCCAAGCACGTGTGATGATGCACGTGACATGGACCTGTCTGCAAATTGGAGAAGTCGGCGGGGGCTCCCTGCAATTTGCCCAGATTGCACGTGTTGTGCACGTGCTATCTCTAGGCTCGGTCGCCTCTGAGGTTCGGAGGAGCTTCGATGCGGCTTCGGCTAGGCTCGGGACGTGGCTCAGGTTCGATGCAGGTTCGGCATAGGCTCGGGAGCTACAAGCCTGGAGGATCAAGGACGAAGGCTCGGAGTGATCTGGAAACGCCACATGGATGAATATGATTCATCCGATCATGTAGACCGGATGGCTACTGTACACCCCTGGAAAGAAGACGTGGCTTCATCTAGGCCGTCAGATGAGCTCCAAGAGAACGCATCTGACGGCTCCTGCTCTCCTTTCTTCCTCTGCGGCTGGCGGAGGAATCTGACCTCCGGCGGTTAGCTCCAGCTCCGCCAAGGTTGCCGGTGCTCGTTGAAGGCCCGTGGTTGCTCCTGGATGGCCAGAGTGAATCATGGAAGCTCGGTGGAGATGCTAGACATCTAGGAAGAGGTAGGTGGAGCAAAGATGCCGAAGGAGAGCTTGATGAAAAAGCTCTGGTGAAGCCTCCCGACCATTTAAGTTTTGATGACCTGCGTCGTTAGAAGCATAGCCGAAGCATGTTGTACTTTGCGTGGAATGGAGGGGGAACGTAGTGAGCGGTCGTGGTGGAGGCGAAGAGAGTGGTGATCGGGGTTCTTCTCCGACGAACCCGGAGGAGATGGGTCAAAGGCGTTGAGAGGTGTGGAAGAGGGAGAAGATGAACAGAGGGCGACGCGTGAACGGGGGGTGCGTAGAATGGCTCGGGGAGTGATCATCGACGGTCGTAGATGGGAACGGTGAGCTGATTTAATTAGGTGAAAAATCGAGAAAATACAGAGAGGGGGTTTTGAGATTCTTACCTGAGATATGGCGGTCGAAGGCCTGGGCTGGGCATCTTAGAGGTACCCGGGGTCATCGCACGTCGAGGGCGGACATTCCTCGGAGCTCAAGCGGGGCTGAGCCACCGCAACGCCGCCTGGAGGTCGGCGGGTCTCACCGAGGGGAATAGGTCGTCCTCGCTCAATCCTCCGCCTCCCCCTGTAACAGGGAAAAGGAGGAGGGCTAGACCTTCCCCTACATAAAGATGGACGGAGGTTACTGGTGGAGGATGGGGGGTATTTGAAGCGGAGGCTCGGCGGTTCAGGTGGTGGCCGTCGTGGATTGAGTGGGAGATATGGGGTGATTGGAGGAAGATCGTGGAGGGTGGTCGTGCCCGCGAGGATGAAGGATGATGGGGGTGGATTGTGAGGCGGTTGGCAAGGGGAGAGGTGTTGGCTTCTCCCTTAAGTCAAGGGAGAGTGGGGGAAGAATGGGTAGAGAAGAAGATCGGCCATTGATGGATAACCCTCTCATCCAACGGCCCAGGATGAAGGAGGGAGATGGCATAAGTGGGTGAATGAGGAGGCGACACATGGCGGCTCGAGGAGTTGCCACGTATCAAAAAGAAATAATAAAAGCAGTTAGATTAAAAAGTGATCAACAGGAAAGTTGCTCGTCTCGACGAGATCTACAACTTTTGTGAAGGGCCAAAAATCAAAGGAAATTGTATGTACAAAAATGTATTTGTGGGTGGTACCTTATAGATATAAAATACCGCATTTTATCTTTTGTAATTTTTTTGTCATTTTTCAATAAGAGAAAAATCAAAATAAAAATAGAGAAAATATGAGAAGAATATTTACAACTTAATCTAATTTTTTGGATTTTTAATAATAAAGAAAATAAATGAAAGGTAAACGGTCAATATGTACAATATACAAAAGGGGCCCAAAACCCAAGTTTTGCATACGAGCTCCGATTTTAATGAAATCGGTCTTGTTTCGAAGGTCTCTGAATGTATATTACTTTAAAAGTGAGTAGACCTGATTCAGAGGCTGTAAGAGAGAGATATGTGCATTTTAAGATTCCTAGTTTCAAATTAGATTGAGGGTTTATTGGTCAATTTTACAAGTTAGTATTTTTTTGATATTTTTCTTTAATTAGTGTTAGTCATATATACACTATGGAGTTGATTTTATTGGATTTGGAGTTAGTATAAAATATATACAAGTAGGGTATTTTAGCTAATATACATGTGAATATTTACAAGTGAAATTGGCTTCTTATTTTATGCAAATATGAATGCTAAAATGCAAATGTTATCAATGCATGCATGAATGCTAATTATGCAATATAAGTAGAAATATGCATCTAATAACTCGGGAACAAAGCTTTATTTTCAACTTTTAGAGTGATGAATTACAGATTCATCAATCCTCTGCTTTCCTCGCGCCATCTTCACCACCCCCATATTCACTCCTCCATCACTCCCCCAGCCGTTCAAACACCTCCGCCACCTCATAACGCACCACCATCACCTCCTATAGAACCCCCTCCTTTCACCACTGAGCACCTCATCCACCATTAGAGGGTCTCCTCCCTAGCTTCGGTCGCCCTCCGGTGACAGCGGAGGGCGGCTCGTAGAGGCGATCATGGCCCGAGACTCATGTGAGATTAGTGGTTGGATGCTATCGACCATCGTTGAGCACCAAGGCACGATCGGCCTCATTGTGCGACGACTCCAGAGGTCCGATGAGGACCTCATCCCAGATCAATTCCTTTGTCAATCACCTAGCTCACCTGCTACCTTATTTTTCTTATTTTTGTTTTAATGTTTCCGACCTCCTCACTCGCCGCCTTCGTCATCTGACCACCTTACAAACTTCGCTACACCACCCGCATCTTTGTGCTACCTTCCACCATCACGACTCCCTTCTTCACAACCTTGACCACCCTCCGTCGCCTTCTCCTCTGCTCCGCCGGAGGAGGAGCCCAGGGCCACTGCTCTCGTCGCCTCCCGGGCCCTCACTCGCCTCGCTTCACTCCACTCCATTTCACATTCACTTGGCACATGCCTCATCTAAGCTAACACTGCAGGTACCACCACTGATCGAAATTTGCAAGTATGCTCCAGTCATCTTCTCTGTCTCCGACATGCCTGCACTATTCTGCATCCTCATATATATATATATAGGACATCATCGCCTTTGCAGAGCCTCTATCCCCTTCATTGGCTCATCGTGAAGGTGTTCGCACCTTCAGAGTAGCTGTTGGAGGACGGTGGAGGAAGAACGTGCTCGCCGAAGCACAGCCTCATTCGGCAACCGGCGGCAGGTGAAGATGATGCATGTGTCGTCCGATCATCTGGATCAGACAGACCAGATGAGAGCACGTGGAGACCCGAGCATCCTGATGAACGTATATGCTCAGGTCCATCGAACCTCGTGTCGAGCCTCCATGTGATGCCACATAGCCCGTACCAGAGACGCCTCCCGAGCCTAACCCCTCACGTGCAACGCACGTGAGAGCTTGGGAAATTTACATGAAGACCCTGAATACTTTTGGTATTTATACTTTCGTCATTAGGATCGTGCCTCATGTGCACGCGTGAGTTATTTACAAGGAGGCCCTTGCAGGACTCAATATTGTCAGAAAGGCCCTCGTGCGCATGGAAAAATTACATTGGAGACTAGGCGATTTTGCAGAAGTGCAAGTAGGTCCCTTCAGGGATCTATTTGTAATATTTATCCTTTTATTTTCTGCATTTTATCTGTATTTATGCCCCTGCATTGTTTTTTGCATAACTTGAGCATCGTATATCCAAATTGCACGATTTTAGTGTTGTTTTAATCCTTGTTTCTTCATCTATGTATTGGCATAATTAATTTTCTCATCTGACACCATTTTTTAATATGATAAATTTTTAATGTTAGATGATATTCTTTCTCTAAATATGTATGCCCTAAATAGATGATTGCTCATATTTCTGTGCTCAAAATGACTCTAATTTCAATTCATAATTTATTGCTCAATTTATTGATCTTTTTAGGGTATAATTGTAATAGACGGTTTCATACATCACCTTTGCATTTAGACTTGCATTATTTTCATATAATTTCATAAAAATGAACTAAAAATTGCATCACCTTATTGCATTGTAATATGCATGTAGACCGTAATGCATCCTGCATTTCTGCATGGAGACTTATAATTGAGAAATAATTCACAGATGCTCTTAATTGATCAAAATTTGATAAATAGATAGAGTATCTCGTGTCCCTGTGTTCGACCTTGGTAGACTTGCCAACTAAAAAATATTCCACAACATTCAAAGATTGTGGTTATTGTTGAACCATATGTTCCTCCTATACTACCACAACTATCTATTCTTAAAGAGGCAAATTTGACGTTCATCGCATTCATCAGCGAACCTCTGTTGCCCGGCCAATCTACAACCATCTCTGGCCGTTTGAGCTGCTCCATATTTGAGGGAGTTTCAACGAAGAGCTGAGGTCCATGATGGGCTCATCCCAAGCCAACCACCTCTACAAACGTAAATTCTTCATGTGTAGGTTAGATAAGTAGGTTGCTTTCTTTCTTCTCCAATTAATTCAGCCATGTCTTCGATCGACGTTCTTCATCTGACATGGTACAGAGCTTCACCGTGAATCACTTATTCACGTGGAAGGTTTCATCCTTTGTATTCTCAGCTCGTTTAGAACCACCCCATCTTGACCTTCTTTTTCCATACATAGTAGAAGAAACCCATAGGGACCTCCATCTTCTTCATACATTATAGGTCCTTGATCACGCTCCCGCACCCTATGTTCATTCGGTCAACTTAATGTCCAAATTAATTAATGTGATTCGTTGCAGTCGGATACGAGGGGTTAATCAAAAACCACGTATCGATTAATGTGAAGTTAATTTTAAGCGGCAATATTTTTTTACTTGGTGGAAGTCCAAGGTCGATCTTAGGGAGGCATCTGTCTCCTTAGGTGAATTTAAGCAAGGATCCGAGTGTTGATTTACGATGAGTAATTTTTTTGGTCTTTTTTAATTTTCTATGCAGACTTATGGAGACAATGCAGGCCAATTTAATGTTCAATTTAATTATGATATCAAATGAAGTCCAAAAATTATGAAAATTGACCAGATGATTAATGGTGATGAAAATGACCTACACTATTTTTTTTGGAATTTTTCGACATAAATAAATTTACTGTGAATTAAATGAACAGACAGGGTGATTTTCAGTATTTAATTTTTAATAAATATCAAACCACAATTTTTTCAAGAACTAAAATTATCCTAGGTGGCTCTAATGAGAAGGGACCTAGGAAAATTAACAGAACTTAATTTCACTGTGAAATGAATTAATTAAAATTAATCTAAGAAAATCACTTAACAATTTATTTAGGCCTCGATATGCGTGAAAATGCTATGAAATTTTTATGGTATGTTAAAAATGATGTCCTTAAGCTACTGTGAATTTTTTATGAATTTTGTAAGCACAAAGAATTAACTATAAATCAAAAGGTGTCACGGGGCAAAATATGTCAACAATTCACCAATTAATTCATTAATAATTCAAATGAACTTACAAAAATATGACACGTGTACCAATAGACAGAGGACAAAATTCTCAACAAAATGCAATTTTTAAAATTTCAAAATGATGTAAAATGCAATCTAGGGATGCGTGCAAACACAAGGGTGTAAATGCAGTACAGGAAATTAAAATTACAATAAACAAATATGCAGACAGGGACTAAAATGCAATTACCTATAATGTGGGGGACTCTTGTGCAAATTCTCCACAGGGCACGTGCTCCTCACATGGGGTCTGCTTCACAGGGACCTCGTTGCAATTTTGGAAAGCTCCAGGGGCCTCGGTGCAATTTACCCAGGCCGCACGTGCTCCTCATGTGGGCGGCCTGGGTTCGGGGGGCTGCGGCGGCTCGGAGCGAGGTTCGGGCGCTCTGGAGGTCTGGAGTGAGGCTCAGAGTAGGCTCGGGTTGTCCGAGCCTAGGCTTGGGGCCGAGGCTCGGTCTTCGTCGACGTGGCGGGCTGCGGGCCTTTGGGTCAAGATCGATCCAAAGGGTGGCGGTGAAGACGCGTGGCGTTCTCCCAGGCGTGGGATCACTGATGATCCTACGGTCGAAGGCGAGTCCGGTGGCGAGCGACGTGGCGATGTGAGAGCCTTTCAATCGATCGATCGAACGGCAGCTGCTCTTCTTCCTCGACGGCCCTCCGCCTCCTGCAGAGGAGAAGGCGGGGCTCCGGCGATCGGGCTGCTGCTCCGCCCCTCCCTCCCGTCGTAAGTGGAGGTCGATGGCGAGTCGGAGGGATCACGGAAGATTCGCGGATGGTCGGTGAAGGCCCCGGTGGCCTCAGAAGTGAGAGAGGGCCGTCGGGAGTTGCTGTCGACGAAGCTTGAAGTCGTCTCCGATGAAGCTCCGATCAGTGGCGAAGGCAGTACCTGCAAGGGTCAGAGGCTAGCCGAAGCATCGTGCGTGCTTGTGTGAAGAGGTGAAGGTGGTCGGCGAGGCCTAAGGGCGATGGAGGATATCTGGAGATGGAGCTCCGGCCAAATGGCGGAGCTGGAGGTCGATGGTTGGTGGAGTGCGTCGTCGGTCGTCGTGAATGGAGTCGCGAGGATGAGAGCTTCGACGCGAAGCTCAGCGAGATGAAAGGGAAGCGAGAGAGTGACCGGTGGCGGCGAATAAAATCGGAGAAATCGAAGATAAAAACAAAGGACGATCGGAGGAGAAATGGAGGGATCTACCTAGGAAATGGAGCTCAGTTTTGAGCTCCAGGTCATCGCTCGAAGGCCGGTAGGTGGCCTGAGCTCATGCAGCTCGTGGATGGAGGCTGCAACACGGCGGTGGCGGCCGTGGATCTCGCCGGAGTCGAATCCCCTTCTTCGCTCAACGATTCAACTAATTGTTGTCACCAACTGGTAGGTCGGAGCTCAAGGAAGCTCTCTGGAGTGGCGGATGGCGGTGAATGTTGCCGGTGGTGGCGTATTTATAAGGTGAAGTTGGTGGCAGTGTTGGCGACGAGGCGAGTTTCGAGGGCGACGTGGAGCTTCTATGGTGGAGGTAGTGGAGCGTGAGGAAGTTGGCGAGGGAGAGGGATGAGTGGGGCTCATCGTGGGAGTGTCAGCGATGGGAGAGGGTGGCTGACGTGCAGCCGGAAATAGCAAGGGGGCGCCCCTCCCGCAAGGCAAGGGACGTGGGAGAGAGGGACGCCTGGAGGTAGGAGACGAGGTCTCCACCGTTGGATCTTGTGATCCAACGGTGGCGATCGAACCGTAGGGGACGAGTAGGATGAGATCGAGGCGCGCTGATGATGGGCCGAGAGCGCGCCACGTGGCGGGCTGCGGGCGAAGTGCGAGCGGACGGTTTAGATGAGGAGATGGAGATGATCGAAGGGACGAGACTCGCTGGGAGAGGGGCGGCTACGATGGAGAGATCAAGGGCCTGATCAAGCGGTGTAGATGCTGCCACGTGGAGGGCTCTGGTGAGGGCGATAATGTACGGCGTAGATCAAAGCAGGAGGTGATCGGATGGTCCAGGCAAGGGGCGTGCGTGGAAAAGGTTGGGCCGTTGGATCTGAAGCGAGATCCAACGGCCGAGGACGCAGGCGGATGAGGCGAGGGGAAGCGGGCCGCGTGGCGCAACCAGAGGGCGCCACGTGGCCTGCTGTGAGTGGCTGGAATAAGATGCACGTGTAGAGAGAAGAGGGGACCAAATTTGGAAAAACTCAAAACATGAAAGTTGTAGATCTCGATGAGATCTACAAGTTTGATGTTGACCAAAGACGAAGATGAGGTCAAATATGATACATAAATACAAGGATACATAGATATACATAGATAGTATACAAAGTGGCCCAAAAACCCAACTTTCTCATACAAGCTCCAAATTCAATGAAATTAGTCTCATTTTAAAGGTCTTTTAATGTGTAGTATACTAAAAGTAAGTAGACCTAATTCGGAGTTTGCATGAGGTCTTTATGTGCATTCTAGTGTACAGGGGTTCTCAGGCTATATTGGCTATTTTACAAGGGGGATTTTTGGCCTTTTTCCCTATATTATTAACTAAGGAGTACATATTATAGAGAAGAGGTTATTTTAGTGCATGGGTATTTTACAGGGGATTTTTGGCTTCTTATTTAAATGCAAATGAGCTGCTAAACTGCATGAGTTATGAATACATGCATGAATGCTATTTATGCAATATAAGGGGAAATATGCCTCTATTTTCTCGGGAACAAGGCTCTATTTTTGACTTTTGAAGTGATGAATCACAGATTCATCAGTCCTCCATCTCACTCCACTCGCGCACGCACCCACTTTGCATTTCTTGGATGTTTGCTAATAATTGCAGGTCCTCTCTTCTTCAATGGCCAGAATATTCAAAATGCTCCATTCTAGAGGAGGATCTCCTACATGCAGCCTTCAACTCGTCTTCTAAGAAACACGTAGAGCTTCCTGTGGAGATCGACACCTTTGCCATAATTAGAGGAAGGTTCAACAATCTTTCTCGTTACTACATGAAGATGGAGGAGTTGGAGCACATTCGTTGGAGACCAAAACTAGCATCGTCGTGAGAGTCGGCGTTCATCTTAGGAAGGGCTACATGTATTGTTAGATCATTCCTATTTGGAGATGATCTGAGGGTTGATATAGAGCCACGTCAGTGCCTTCCAGAGCTGCAACCTCGATACTCAAACCTTAGTCTCAGCGGAACCAAGGCACCAATGAAGCATGATGCATCATCCATACCTATAGCAGCCAAGCCTATACCCGAGACTTGCCGCTCACGTATGTAACGCATATGAGGTTGGGGAATTTGCATCCAAGTCCAATCGATTTTCCTTAATCACAGAAATACCCCCACACATAAGGTATTTTCATAAATTCCAAAGCTTTTTTTAGTATTTACACTTTAGCCCCTCCAGGGATCTATATGCAAGTATTTCTTCATGTTTTTATCGCGTTTATGCCCATGTATTCAAACTTAAATAACTTGATCCTATGATACCCAAATGAAGTAATTTCAATGCTACTGCGATCCTTATGTCATAATATTTTACTTAGTTTCATTTGTTTTCTGATTTGAAGCTTAATGATTGATTTATTAATCAGAGAGATTATTGATGCTATTTGTCACATGAAATAAAACTTGGCTTATAATTAGTTACTCAATTGGATTCAAGTTTTCATCTAATCTCTATCTCAAGTTTCTTAATCATTTTATGGCATAATCATGAGTAATTATGCATATGTTAGTGTTCTATCATTACGTTCATTATGTTGATATACTCTAGCATGCTTATTGCTTAAAATTACATTTCATCTCATTTATGCATGCATTAGTGGTGTGCATTTTACCTTGCATTACATGTCTGCATTGTTGTATCTATTTTGACTGAGATGATTCAAGGGATTTTATCAGTTGTGCCCCTCCGAGAGATCGTAATATCAGTTATGCCCCTATCTTTATGGTAATATCAGTTGTGCCCCCGACTTCTTGCCAATATTTCACTTGTGCCCCTCGGAGGGGCATAACTGATAAAAATCTTTTATTAGTTATGCCCCTCCGAGGGGCACAAGTGAATTATTGGCAAGAAGTCGGGGGCACAACTGATATTACCAAAAAGATAGGGGCATAACTGATATTGCGATTTCTCGGAGGGGCACAACCGATAAAATCCCATGATTCAATTATCGCTTAACCTAGATATCTAGATACCTAAATGATCGCATTATGGATCGTGTCCTTGTTTTCAACCCTAGACTTTCCCAAGTTATAAACTAAAGCTAAGAACCTCGTTATTGATATTCATCTCAGATCTGTATGGAAAGCTAAGTGCTCGTGCTACAACGGATCAACTTTAATACATGCATTTAGCTATTCATCATATGGTGCCATTGCCGGGACACGACTTCATTAATATAATTATTTAGGTTTTCATATTGTGGTTAAGTTGATTTTTATTTTATCTAGGTCCATCCCATTATGTGATGTTTTCTGCATTATTATATATGTGGGTATGTTGATAATCTATGAATTTTCTAAACTCTACTCTTCTATGGTAAATCCCATTCATCGAGGACGCTCATGGATAATGGAGGCAAGAAGCTCACGATGAGTTTATGCTGAGAAGAACTGTAGAAGATGATTTCCATACAAGTCGAAGATTATTTTTGTTTATATTTGATGTAATTATTTGTGGACTTGGACTATATTTTGGTGTGTTGAGTCTGTTTCACCCATGTCGGGTGGGATTTAACTTGAGTGCTCGATTTAGTATCTAGGCACACGATTCATAGAGCTATTTTCGATATATTATCTTTAATGTATGTTTCGTAAGTTAGGTCACACTAACTTCATCTTATGAGATTCATTCATCTCTAAGATTCATGAGACACACGTAATCTACGTTGAACTTAGCCAAATTAAATAGATTATATTCTCGCTAATAAATGCATGATTAGTTGTGGATTTCCATCGACTTGCATGCATTTCGATCTAATTTTATATCCAGTCTTACATATGCATGAAGAGAGTTGGTGCCACTGTAAGTACTTCTCTTGAACACGACATCATGATTTTACTCTGCATGATTTTCCCCTTTCATGATTTGTGACTTTGTATAATATGTGTTCAGAGATTTATTACAAGTGATAAACTAATCTCGAAAAATGGGACTATTAATGCAAGTTGATGTAAATAAAATGGAGCTAAGATTCACCTTTTTGGGGAGATAGAACCCCGCTTTACTTGCAGATATATTCATTCGTTGAGATGTGAGGATGTATCCCTAGGATAGAGCCCAAATCCTAATTCAGCATGCCCGTAATACACGCAAATTTTATATTATCACCATTAAAAGCGACTAGATTATTAGACCATATTTATGGTCTTTACTGAGTGTATTGGTGAAATAATCAGGTTTGATTGTTCTTGTTTGATTCTTCAGCCTCCTGAAAACCCTAGGATCAATTTTCAGCCTAAGTATAGGAGGGATCCAATCTCATTCTGCTTCTTCTCCTCGGTTCACCTAGTTTTGAATTCATATCTTTATACTTAAGCTAGTTCTCAGCTTAAGTATAGGGTGAACCGAGTCCTTATTTTCATCTAACTGATTCTTTTACTCGTGATGCATCTGTGATTTTGGATTCAATTCGTGTATATTCTTTTATACTTAGCATGAGCTATGGCTTCATTCCATTTTGTGCTATCACGACATAGCAGAAGTTAAGTATAAGGGGTCTACCATATATATTGAATATATACTTTAGACATAGCTCACATTTTTAAATTTTTCCAACCAATGGGGTTATGGGTATCGTATTACATCTTTGAACTTATTTGTGTACAAAATGTTTTGAAAATTATTTTTTGAAAATTATATACATTTGACATGGTTTATAATTGTTTTACATGATTTGAGAAAATAGGGTTGACATGTTTGAAAAATCATTTGTAAAACATTTTGAAAATCTGCATATATATGTGACATTGTTTTGGAAAAATGTTTTACTTAGGTTTGAAAAATGGGGTTTTACTTATTTTGAAAAATCTTTGTAAAATATTTGCAAAATTGCTATACAAATGTGTCAATGTTTTCAAAAGGTTTTCAAAAATTCTTTTCAAAGCTAAGGGTGTAAATGAGTTTATTTAATTACCTCTCTAACTTAAATAAAAAATTAACAAAAATATTGACTTATTAATTAGTGTTTGTCCCTGATATTTTCACTATGCACTCAAAGCTTGAGATAATCCTTAACACTTAGTTTAAGGAGTCTTTAAATATAGAATTATCATGTATTAATCATTGAGGTCCTGGACTGAAAAATTCATACTCTCCTAGTTTAAAGATATGCATGCTATATTTCATTCTTAATCTCCCTTCAAAGAATTTGACTATCACTCACTTGCACGACTGCATTCTTGATTGATGAGTCAAAATATCACTGAGGAGACTAGGATTGGAAGTTTGAGTTTGGAATTGATCTATATGATGCTCAAGGATGGGAAAAATTAATAATGGCTTCAGGAAACCTGAGTGTCAGCTTCTTAGCCAGTATGGGACATGTTCCCATGCTATCTCTTGACTTTGACCTAAAGTACCAGGGAGTGATGATAATAAATTAATGAGGGAATCAATGTGCACCAATCTTTTCGTAAAAGCAGTGGAGCTAGCCAAAAACAAAAAAAGAAATGATGAAAGAAAAGCTCTCACTATACAGGGTCAAATGTCAAAGAGCTACCACCAAAGGCAAGCACTCCCAACCATTTCAAAGTGTATGTTTGGACCACTACTATTAGTACCAGGAGTCGGGCTAGCACCCAAAAAGGGCTTTGCATCGTAAATGCTACAAGTCTGGGTGTAGAAAGTATATTAAATCCTCAAAAAAGGCACATCCCGATGTACTCCCAAGAAAAAAAGTGCAGATGGCTCCAACTTCTTTTGAGGGACACGTTGATTAGCAAAAATCAAAATGGAAAATGTGTTGCATATTGGCACTTGACAGAATCCTGTTCCACTGAGAGGAAGAGAAACAAAAGTACATAATCCTACATCCTCCATAATCTGGCCTTCCAACCTTCCCTTTAAAGTCTGACAAACTAAAGAGATGATGGATTGAAGTAAGACTAGATTTATTCCCTAGGGTTTAGGGTTGGGTCATTAAGAGAGATTCTAAGCTTGGAATTTTTGGTGATGTCTTGATTCGACTCTCATGTCATGGTCAACACTAAGTCATATTCCTTACATTTATTCATTACATTTATGTATACATTGAGAGTCTGACAATTAGAGGAGTTGAATTCCTTTAGATTAATACTTGGATGAACTTAGAGTTTTGGGATTCCTAAAACTTAGTGTTCTAGGTCAAATCAAGCCTTGTAATTTCACTTGCACTTGTCAGTGGTCTCACTAATTAATCTAATTTTCTCTAACCAATTCCTTATTTATTATCTTGAGTATGAGCTTAGCTTAAGTATAGGGGGTGAAAAATTCCAGATTTGTCAACTTAATTGATTATATTTGTCTCCTTTAATTAAGATAATCACAAGATTCATTGCTAATTGACACTAATTACTAACAACTGTGTTGCATATAATTAAAATTAATTATTATATATTAATATGGTGTATTATGTTATGTATTTATTTCTTATTTTAAATCAAATAGACTTTAGATTAAAATTGTGCATAAATAAATTAACATTAAATAAAATAAAAATACAAAAAGTAAGCAAAAGAACAAAATAAAGAAAATGGTTTTATATGGTTTTTAATAGTATTTAATTTTTATCTATGTATAGATGACCTCTGATCTCTTTGACTTCTACGTGAGCTTTCTTGTTCATGACTTTTCACCCTCTAACTAATTCTTTCCTAATTAACACTTATTATCTGAATTAACTTAATTTTGATTGGGCCACGTGGTGTCCTCAGATTGCGTTGCATGGCCCGCTCCTGTGTCGCCACCCGCACCTTACTTTCCACCGTCTGATCTTCTATGTTACATCTCAATCGTAGTTTGCGACCAGATCAGGGTCATGTGATCGTTTCGATCAGAGCTAATCCAGGCCATCCATAGTTGTCCAAATCTTGAGCATCTGGTCTGATGATCGGATGCTTGCAGCCCCCATACATTTCGTATTTACAGACGGGTCCACACGAGCTCACCTTATGTGGCTGCCCACGTGAGGTAGGTATTTTGCGTGTGGGCCCCTATATCTTTATGTATTTCATTTTGGTTAGTAAAATATTTATTATCGTTGAATGTTTTGTAAAAAATGTAGAGAGGCCCTTGGACTTTATTTTATTTACATTATGCCCCTGTATGTCTAGTGATTTTGTACATTTTCTAATTTTTATTAATAGTTTTTTTTCTAAAAATTTAAAAAAAGGTTTAGTTTTATGTTGCATTGTAAATTCACATCATATTTTTTTCTAATTTTTAGATATTTTTATTATTTTATAAAATGAAAAAATAGCCAAATTATTCCCTGCTTAGCCTATAAAACCCATAATAAATACAAAACATTTTTAAAAATTCCAAAAAAATATCTGATGTGTTTATTTACTTATTTTACAACTCCAGAAATTAAAAAACCTAAAAAAAGAAAAATAAAATACCTAAAAATTAAAAAGTTTCAAAAACCTCAAAAATATATAAAATTCCTAAAAAATTCAAACATATATTTTTCTATTTTATAATTTTCTCTATATAATTTTTTATATAGAGAAAATTATATAGAAAAAATTCTTAAAAATCACAAAAACTATAAAAAATATTTAAAACCCAAAAAATATTTTCTTTATTTTGACACCTTTCTTTGGTATTTATTCTTATATTAGCTTATATTGTACATATACTATATATAGTTGTATTACATGTTTTAATAGAAAAAGAAATATAAAATATACAAAAATATAAGAACAAAATATAAAAAAATTAAAGTTTAAAAAAATACAAAAAAATATAAAATGAAAATAAAATAAAAAATTAAAAACCCACATAAAAACATATAGACAAAGAACCACGATCACATTTTTGCACTCATCTGCTCGATCTGTCTTGTTTGCTCTCTGTGTTCGATCTCTCCATACTTGCACACTATACACATCTATTGTAGAGTTATAATAAATTTTAACTCCGCATGTATTTTCTTTTCTTGATTATTTATTGTGGGTTAATTATTTATTTACTCGGGTTTTGTGATTGGTCGCTTCAGCGACATTGTAGTTCTTGCCTTGTGTAGACTATTCTAGATCCTCATAAAATCCGAGTTATAACCTCTCCGGTGGACCTTTCTCTGTTCACTGGTTTCCCATGTATGAGCTGCATTTTCTTGTCATTTCGATTGTAGTTTCCTTCCAGCATCTGAGTGTAACTTTTATTTCATGCAATCAGTCCTTAGTTTAGTTTTACATCCAAGATTAGTGTGATATGGATCTTCTGCTCTAATTCTTATTTCACCATGAGTCCCACTATTTGAACCCTCATTTCACCGTCATCTCGAGCACCTTCATTTTCTCCATCTAAAAAACCATCTGATCACATATGGTTTCGCACAAATCAGAGGATACGAAGCTTATCTTCCACCCATAGCCGGAGCTTCATCACCCCTCCATTTCAAGTGCTATTCAGCTTCAATCTTAGGTTGTGGGTGTCCCCCTCAACCCCCTTAACCTTTTGTACATATACTTTTAGGGATATGGGAAAATCCTTAAGCACATCATGGAAGCATGAGGATCGCATCGTATGCGATCGGGAGCTACTAGTTGTAATAGATGCTCAAGGCAACGGAATTTTAAAAAATTTAAATGATGAAACCACATGATCCAAGAAAACTTCTCGGATAAACTAAAAACAAGTATTAGGTTTACCTATAGAAGCGTGGCTGTGATCGGGTCTCTAAAGGAAGAGACATCCTGTCACAATACTGATCCGACGGAGGAGATGCTTGCGAGCGCGTTGATGAAACATGTGCTCCTCGCAATCCATGTTGATGATCCAAGTAGAGAATCTCCCGATCTCGTCACATGAGAACCAACATATTCTTCACAAGCGAGGTGCACCAAAGGAGACAGAGATCCACAAGCAAATGATCTGGTAGCATAACGATGATGTCGCAATGAAGGAGACTCTCTCTAGGGCTCCATGGTGGACGACTGATGAATCTATTATCCATCTCCTTTATTCTCTCATTTCAGCTAAAATCCTTGATAAAATGCGTGTAAATACTCACTAATTTCCATTATTTAAATTGTAACCAAAGATATTAATATTATATATTTAACAATTATTTTATCTAAAAATAATAATAAAGAGAAATAAATAAAAGAAAAGAAGGTTGTAGATATGTAATATATATACAGAGCGATCCTAACCCCGAGACCATATCAATATTACTTGGTCGACAAAATAAATAAGTAGGGGGAGATCAGGATTTGAACTTATAAAATTATTAGAAAATCAAGACCAAAAATACAATAAACCATTTTCACACTGTAAATATTTCACATATTTTATTTATCATAGAGAAAATTCCAAATCAAAATAATTTCTTTACAAAAGTTATTCATAAAAATATATATTACTTTATATAAATATCAGAAAATATATTCATTACAAAATAAGATAATACAATAAACCAAAGAAAGTTGACTTCTAAGGTTCATAACTATTTATAGAAAAGTCCAAATAGACCAAACTCTCTTTTAAACTTCATTTTATACCTAATACTATATATTAAAAATATCAAAAAATATTAGAATAAGATGGGTGGGTTTTGACGTTTGTGCCCTGTTGTATATATGTACTATATGTAAAAACTTCCTGTATTATTAATTAATTAACCGTAACTCCATTTAACTTATTTTGTTTTCTAAAATTCTTCTAAAAATCAATAAAAATATAAAAATATAATTTAAGCCAAAATGCTAATAAATCTCGAGTCCACAAAGTTGTTGCCTAATTTTCCAGACCTTATAACTCAGCCATAGAGATCTGAATTGGGTCAACTCTTTCTTAAAGTTCGTATAATTTAATTATCTACCAAATGACACTGATTTTGCTAAAATCAGAGTTAATATTCAAAATGTTGGTTTCGGGACCGTATTGGTATATGTTGTAATGTACTGTAATTTTTTAGTTAATATATGTTATATACTTTAATAATACTTTATATTAAATTAAATTAAAGTAAATTAAAGTAAATTAATTAAATATTTTATTATTATTTAATGAATTGTTAATTACTTAATTATATACTTAATTATTTGACAAATTATTTATTTACTTTACTACTAACTTAATTATTTAAGTATATATTTAATTATTTGTTAATTATGTTATTTAATCTAATAATAATTTAACTAATTATTTATATTAAATATTTACTTAGTAATATAACGAATCTATTTTCCACGCTCGTGCCTATCATGTTCGTATTCCCTTTCTCCTTCCCATGCGTTTCCTCTTCTTCCTCACGTAGGACCTCCGTCGTCCTTCTTCCATCATCAACCGCCTCAATGGTCGGTCGTTGGTCGACCATTCGTCCAACGAACTCGATACACTCCTCCGACGGCGGTGCCCACACCACTATACTTGGATAGTATGCATCCTCTCCCTATAAAACCCATCCACCTCCAAGCTTTGAGGCCATATGCCATTATTCCTCCATCTCCACCTCCAGTTCTGGATGAGAGAGAAAAAGAGAGACATCAGCATCTCCTGCTACCATCAAGCGAGGTTGAAGGAAGAAGTGGCAAGATCTCGCTGACGTTGCAGCCTAGCTTTGTCATGTACACAAGCTCCCATGTCACAATCGTGTTGAGGCAAGAACCATTGCAGCTCCGTTGAGCTCCGATTCACAAGCAGCATCCTACGTATTCCACTTCTGTCCAGGTTAGATACCTCGCTTCTATTTCTCCTCTTCATCCTCCCTTCTCTCCTCAATCCCTCTATTCTCTGTTGTTTTCTCTGTAAACTGTAAGAAAAGTCCTCTGATTCCATTCCACCTTCATGCTCTCTTCATTTCTAGCTAACTCTCATGTCTACCAACTCCGATCATGACCGATGATCGAAGCTCCACTCCTTGCAAACATTTTTGCTAGGATATTTTCATCTCACCCTTTCTGTTACCTTGAGATAGAGCATGTGCGCTCAAGTCGAATAGATTTATCTTTTGCAGGTTACTTGGAAGAGCGCATGTGGAGAACCTCATGTACGTGGTATTCATTGATTGATCATTTGTAAATCGATTCATTTGTAATCCACTACCACATATAATTGAGGAACTTGCAACGAACCATCAGGAGTCTATTTGTACATGCTTGAATACCAATCGAAGATCACATGTATCTATAGGACATGAAGGACAACTTCTTCAATCCGAGCCAATTCCACCACGAAGATATCATCACATCCATCATCATGCTCAGAGTCTCAAATCGTTGTCAGATCACCGTAAATTTGCCTGAAGATCATCTACACATTCAGATCAGATCCCAGATCCACCGCCATACCTGGAGAACATCTATGAGTTGTCGAAGAAATCACCTGCGATGAGGAATTTTCGTCTTGACTCGATTAACCATTTCCTCTGTGACTCGAAGTTTTCTGTTGTTAAACCACCTCTATCAAGCCACCACCAGAGGACTCGAGTGGGGAAGAACAACCAGAGAAGCCTCATCATGATCCGAGCAACATCCTTGGATCAGATCTGATCCAAGGGTGCATAGCTTGTCACGCGTCAGCATCCAGAAAACCTACAGGTCCGTCGCTTAAGAATATCACGTGATATATGCACATGCTTTATGGGATTTTGCGTGATACGCCCTCCAACTACTGCATATCTCAAGCACACCTCCAGGAAATTACATATCTACCTCTAATAATGTATATATCACTATACATACCATTTATATATTAAATAAAATAAAAAATATAAAAAATTAAAAATTAAAAATATGTATAAATACTATATAATATATTATATACAGTATTAAATAAATTTTGAAAAATAAAAAGATTTTCTATTATTCATAAATCATTTAAAATACATAAAAATATAACAAACTTTAAAAAATCCTAAAAAGAAAAAACCTTTAAAAATCTTACAAAAATTAGCCTTAGCATATTTTTCTATATTTTACATAGAAAACAAAAAACAAATAAAAATTGCAAATTAAAATAAATAAAAAATACATAAAAAATTTTTAAGCCATGACTAATTCAATAAAAATCACAAAAATACATACTACATGTCATTTTAAAGACAATTTCACCTACTTTCTAATAAAAGCAAGATAAAATTATTTTCGCCATGTTTACCTTTTTAAAATGAAAATATCACATTATTTTCAAAAAACCAAATTTTCAACCTTAAAAATAAAGCAAACCCCATAAAAATCTTAAAAATCTTTTTTAAAATTCATAAAAATAGTAAAACATAATTAAAACATAAAAAATAATAACAATGACAAAATATTTTCTATTTTAATAAAAAGTACAAAATACTTAAAATCCACATAAGTAATATAAAATTCACAAAGATTACATAAAAATCTAGAAAAATACCTAAAACTAAATAAAAATTAGGGGATCCATTAAACCTTAGTTTTGTATAGTTTAATCCTAGTTTCCAACAGTCTGCCTCCCTGAGTTCGACAATCATGTACTTAACATTATACACTTAAGTTTAGGAGTATAAAACAATAATAAATTTTCTGGTAAAATTCGGATGATCATTATAACGAAATTATTCATCTTTTAGAGTTGTCACAATCGGTTTTTCAGATGGTGTTGTTATCGGGGAGGCACTGTTAGGGTAGATCATAGGCTTTAGGTTTAGGGTTTATTTTTCGCCATCTTATTTTTTTTCTAACTTCACAGTTTATTATTACTGATTTGTGCAGTACAGGCTTCGAGCCGTACAGTGGGAACCGAGAAACCACATTTTTTACCTTTTTGTAACCCTTGTAAAAAATATAAAAAATTTCAAAGGCACTTGTCTTTTTTCGATTTTAGTAGAAGGGGCCCCGTAAGGGCATCTCGACTTGTACCTTCCTCCCTCTCTTTCTCGGGGTTTGTTACACTGATTATCGTGCACTTGGGGGAACGGGGCACCCACCACAGCTTTTTTCATATCACGTTTTTCTCAACGATTTTCTGTGGCTTTTTAGAGTCTAGGTGCTTGCTCAGGATTTTCGATTTTTCTTTGATTATGCCTCAGTAGCTAGACTTATGATGCGCAACCTAGATGCTTGTTTGATCGCCTAGGTCAAAAAGAAAAAAATCGTTAGACGTTGTTTGAAAATATCCAAAAAAAAGTGATAATCGAAAGTTAAAATCGGGACAGTTTAACATATCTGACCATAAAAAGAAACGTAACAAACTCACCTGTATTGGGAGAGCAATCCCCAATGAATGAATTGTAGGTACTCTCTAGATCTGTGAGTGAGTGACGACCCATAAGGCTAGAACCTGAGCTCAAATTTCTTTTGGGATACTACTAATTTCATATATATATATATAATCACTTGCTCTTCAGTGGAGACTCTTGGGTAGTCAGAAATGGTCTGAGTTTCCTTATCGGAGTGGGAGGTTTGGAGGACACCGCAAAAGCACGGTCCTCAAGTAACACGGGTAGCCGGAAATAGTCCGTACTTACTCCCATACTGGCTGAGAATAGGTGATTTTTGTAAGAACTCATGACAGCCTTTCGGGGGAAGTTTCGGGCACCTATTAACTCACGCTAATATGTGAAAAGACTTGTTTGCTAAACAACCCTAAAAATGAAAGTATTAATGACCAACCTTTTATGGTCATCACAGGGTTGAGTTGGTGAATCTGGGGTTTTCTTTGCATTTGATTTTGTGGTGTAAGTCCCATCTTTCAGAGATCTCGATTAACTATAATCTATCTCTTAAGATGATGGGTAGACGATCACTTCCACTGACTCTGACCGATCCGCTCTACCCATCCATCTAGATCTGTTCGGATGTCTGATGAATCCATGTTTCATCATCTTTATTCTATCATTTTGGCCTTAAAAACCCTAGTAAATGCGTGTAAATAGCGTTAATTCATGCATTTTATCATTCATGCATTATTGTGTAAATATTGTATAAAATGCAGTTTTTAAAGCCAAAATTATAGAATAAAGGAAAGAAAAGAAAAAGAATAAAATATTATAAATATTTTATGACCTGAAACCCTGAGACCTAGGCTTCTCGATGACTAGTCGACAAGGAATAAAGTAGGGGGAGATAAGGGCCAAAATACAATAAAAATACATTTTACTTAATTCATTCTTTATTCATTTTGGGACCTATTTTTTGGTTCCACTTTTTGTACATCAAATAAAGAAACTTTGAACCATGAAAGTTGTAGATAATTAAATATAGAAAAATACAAAATTGATTTCATACAAAAATGATGTACAGATAAAAAGATATGATCTGAATAAGATTCCAGAATTCCAACTTCCCAGACCTATATCTCCCTAATAAAAACTCGAAATGTACCAAACTCACCTTTAATTGTATATAATTTCAAATAAACTATTTAATGAAGGTGGTTTCATATTTTTCAGAATTACGGTTTGAAAGTTGAGTTTTGGACCCACTTGTATACTTGTACGGATTAAAATATTCATTTTATTATTTATTCATTATTTTTATAATCTTGTATTTTTTATAATTTCATAAATAATATTTATAATATATTTATACATTAAAATCAGAATAAAAACCTAAATAAAAAGATAAAAATAAAATACTTGTATCTAAGACATAGGTATAATACCAATACACATACCTATAAAGAATATACTTTTATTTTATTAAATGTACAAAACACTTCAGAAAAATAAAATAAAAATATATTTAAGTGTATAAAAATATTTTATAAATTTATAAAATAATAAACAAAAATAAATAAATTAAATTCACAAAATAAAAATAAAACATTAAAATATATATATACCTGTACAAGCCTAAAAAGGTAACTTGTTATTTTATACCTCCAAAAAATAAATAAAAATCATAATAAAATAATTTATAAAATAATAAACATCTTTTATTTAATAATAAAAAAATAATAAATTCATTTACTAATTTAAAATGATTTTTTAAAATATATTTTTAGATGTTTTTCCTGGTTAGTCCAAGTGGACCAACCAAGTGAGTCTGACAGTTGACCACGGATCAACTGTCTGACCCCCCTCTGCCACCTTTGTCAGAATGTGTTTTCCCCTCGATTCTCCCATTTTTGGAGATCGACCCTTTCATTATTTCATGACACGTTCTTCTTGACTTTTCTTCCTTTATAATCGAGGAATCACGCCCAATGTTTACTTTGGTGATTGGGCCACTACGTCGTCTGATTTACCTCGATCTTTGGAGCACCTCGACCACTTCTTCAAAAACCGTCCGTCACCGCCTTGACCCCTTTGAACCCGATTTGACCCTTGTTTTGGCTTTCGTTGGCGAGCTCCGGATCGATCTCTATGACAGGGAGATCTCCAGCACACGCGCGGAGTCTTTGCAAGGCATTGGAGGGCGGTTTCCATCCATCTTCGGCCACTGCGTCCGTGAGGTTCCCACCTCGAATTATATACCCTGGAGGTCCGTTTTATTTTGTTTCTCTCGCATTTTTTGTACTTGCAGTAACCATAGGATTAGATCTTCGACTTCACCTTCGATCCGTATCTTCCCGATCATCTACGCCACCCCTCGCCGGAGTTTGCTCCGGCGAGCTTCCATCCTCCCCATTCTTTGCCATTTCTGACTCATCGTACACCCAGGAGGGGTGAGGCACTTTGCCCTAGCCCTCCTTAATGTCTTTTGCAGGTTCCAGGAGCTGAAGAACCCCAGCTGGGGACATTTTTGTGGGAGGCCGAGATACCTGGAGCAGCCCCATTCTCCCATGTCGCGGCAGCCTGTCGGCGATCTCCACGCCAATTTGAAGCCGCCGATCGCCAGGTTGTCGTCCCAAGAAGCTCCCAGACCCTTTTTGAAGCGTCACGGACTGCCGGAGAGGCTCGAGTTGGCCGGGGGAACTTCGCACCAGAGCAGTTCTTCCCGGTTCTTCCTCGCGCCTCCTCTGCCGCTGGATAACGGCCTGTTCTTGGAGGCGCACAGGAGCCGTCTGATCCCCGCACGCGTCCACCGTCTGATCACCAGGGGGATTCTAATCTGCGCCCTTTGTTTTCCAACCGTCATCATACGCTCTGGGGACGCCACGTGTCTAAGTGGGAGGCGCCCCGCCGTTCGATCAACAGTGACAGGGATATTTTGCTACCTCACCCCCTTTGTTTTTGTCTTTGCATATTAGTTTACAAACTTTCATTTTCTATTACTTAATTTCTGTAATAATCGCACTCCGCTCCCTGCACTTGTTGGTTATTTCAATCGTGTCCATGTCACGTCAGCTGACGTGGGCGACCACGTGAGGAGGACATTTTGTGGTTGGGACCCTAGCACTTTTACTATTTCGACTAAGTCTGTGGACTTTGTAATTCAGTGATATAGTTTTGTATAATTTGCATATTAGCCCCCCATATTTGAGGTAAATATCAACAGGTCCCTGCCAGGTGCGTGCGAGTTACGTACGCCTAGGCGTTTTTGCAGAACGACCCTGGGGTTTGCGTATTTAATATTTAGTCAGGAGATATTTTTATTACGTTTACATTTTTGTGGAAAATTGCACCGAGGCCCCTGGACTCTTTTGGATTTCCAAAAACACCCCTGCTAGTATTGCATTTTCTTGATGTTTCATCTATTTATTTGATGCATCTATAATCACTAAAAAATCCACAAAATTTACCATAGCTTCATGTTTTGTTGCTCTTTCACGTTTGTATTTTTATTTTGCATATTTATTGCATTTTATTACTTATAAAAATTCAAAAACATGCAATTTGTCTACTATTTGCATTATAAAATCCATAAAAATTATAAAAAACATCTCAGAAAATTCCCAAAAAAATAGATTTCACCTATTTTAGTATCTTTAAACTTCATTCCAAAAATCACTAAAAAATACAAAAGAAAACTCCTAAAAATCATAAAATCCGAAAAATCTTTATAAAAATATTAAAAATTCTACAAAAATCATAAAAATACAATTTCAGCCTCTGTATTTTCCCTATGTTATTGTCTTTAGTTTAAAATTAATGTGAGGAATTTTTTACATTGTTTGCTATTTTTCATCCTCAATTTAGTTTCAGCCAGCAACTTGTTCATTGTTTTCCAGTATTTTTGCCTTTAAAATACCAAAAAAATTAGGAAAAATCTGGAAAAATCACAAAACATTCTAAAATTATAAAAAGATGAAAAACATTTTATTTCCTGATTCTTACTTATTTTCACTTATTTTTATAAATACTTCATCCCTCTCTTTCTTACTTTATCTATATAGTCTATTTAAATAAAAAGAAAATATAAAAAATATATAAAATATAAAAAGAAAATACAAAATCAGAAATTAAAAACCAAAAAGAAAATATAAAATCAGAAGTTAAATAAAAAATATAAAATTAAAAACCCACAAAAGCATAGCATTTATAGACAAATTGATTGCATTCACACTTGTGCATTCACTTGCCCCGTTCTACATGTCTGCTCCATGTGTTCGACCTCTACACATACCTGCACCTATACACATCTTGTTGTAGAGTTATAATAAATTTTAACTCCGCACATTTACTTTCATTGCTTGAATTACTTGTTGTGGGTTAATTGCTGATTGATTGAGGATTCGTGAGCGGTCGCCGCAGCGATATTGTGGTCCCGGCTTGTGTGGACTACTTTAGACCCTCGCCAAATATCGATTATCAATGTATTAAAAGTTATATACAATTAAAGGTGATTTTAATGTGATTCGAGTTTTTATTTAAGAGATACAGGTCTGGGAAGTTGGGATTTTGGAAACTTATTCAGATCATAACTTTTATCTTATATTATTTTTATGTGAAATCAATTTTGTATTTTTCTATATTTAATAATCTACAACTTTCATGTCAAAGTTTCTTTATTTGAAGTATAAAAAGTGGAACTAAAAATAGGTCCTAAAATGAATAAAGAATGAATTAAATAAAAGGAATCTTTATTGTATTTTGGCCCTTATCTCCATCTACTTTATTTTTTGTCGACCTAGACATCGAGATGCCTAGGTCTCGGGGTTTCAGGTCATAAAATATTTGCAATATTTTATTCTTTTTATTTGCTTTTCTTTATTATATAATTTTGGCTTTAAAAATTGAATTTTATACACAATTTACACAATGATGCATGAATGCTAAAATGCCTAAATTAAGCTTATTTACACGCATTTACTAGGGGTCCCTATCAAACACTAATGCAATAAGTGCAGAAAAGAAAAGCAAAGAGAAGAAAAAGAAGAAAGATGGATTGAATTTAATTATCAAACTTGTCTTCACAAAATCAAAGTTTGGAGCTTAAGTCGGACCTTTGGAATTTAGTGGGAGCGGAACCTCAATGAGAACCAGTTTTGAAATCCAACAGCCTTCAAGAATCCCAAAACCCTACTCAAGTCTCCTCAATAGCCAGGTCAGAAGTATTTCAACTCATAAGCAAACCCTTCCGACTATAAATCTGACTTTGTACAGTGTAAGGGATGGTGGCTCTCCCCAATTGAAATAACAAAGAGACTGACGTCTCCAATATGACAACCTAATGATTCACCAATCCAACAACTCATTCCTCGAGGAGTGGGGTATTCCCATCTAAGTTCAAGTGGCAACCAGCTCAAGAGGAGGGGGTGAGGAGAAGAATGGATGGTAGCCAGTGTAGCTACCTATCCTAGGATGCAAGACCAGTGTAGTCAAGTCATTAAGCTGCAGGCTCACATGATTTGACTTTGAAGTTCAAGCTTGCTTATTGACTATACACATATGTACACTCCGGCAGGAATTTTTATTTTTGTACATGCCTATCCACTTTTTTGGAGTTTTTGCTCTCTTTTTTTTCTTTGAATACTATATACAGTAGCATTTACATAGGGAGTTTTTCCTCTTGAGCCAGTAGACTATCCCTCTTTTGAAGCTTTATTGCAACCCACACTCTCCTGTCCTCAAAACTCATCATCACCCGATGGGTTGGGGTGCACTTCCCTCCCTAGAGGAGGACAAGTGTTTCCACATGTGCGTCTCATACCGGCAAATCCAACCCCCTCACCACTCCAACTGAGTTGAGCCATGTGAAAGGTGCAAGTGTCCAAGTTAGGTCATTATCAACAAGAGTCGTGCATGTGCTCTGAAATACTCTACTTAGGCAGTCAAGAATTCATTGAAGCAAGTCTCGTGGTCCTCAAAGAATTAAGTCAACTAGACCTGAAGTACCTCAATTCCAGCTCCTATAAGGTTCTTGTTAATTAGGTAGATTTAAGGTCCAACCAAGCTCCAATCTTCGGATTTTATTTAGACTTGTTCAACTATCAAACTCAATCCAAAAAATGCTCTTGATATGCAAATGCTATGCAGAATGCGAAGAATATTTTTGTGATGCATTTTTCAAAAGTTTTGAACTTTTTATGGATTTTTAAAAAGATGATGCATATGCACTTTTCATTTTTCAAAAAGATTTTTCAGATTTTTGGATTTTAGTTTTGCCAATTTTTTTGGGATTTTTGAAAACAAAAGGTTTTGGCTAAAAACTAGGATTAAATATTTACATGAGGATGCCTCCTATATTTACAAGAAGTGGATTTTAAGAATTGACAAGGGTAAGTGGTCAATTTTATAGGTACATACATAAAGGATTTTAGGTGAGATGTATATATTTCTCAAACTTATTTGAAAAAGGTTTTGCAAACAATTTGATAACTATAGTCCAAAATAATTTTTACAAAGAATTTTACAAACATGTACACACATTTGAAAATCATTTTGCAAAGGTTTTCCAAACAGTATATATAGATTTTTCAAATATTTTTGCAACTATTTTCAAACCATTTGCAAATCGTTTTTCAAACCTTTTTATTTCACGCAAAGAAAATAAATTTTTCAAAATGTTTTACAAAGGTTGAAAACATGTAACAAAATGTTTTCAAAATAATTTTCAAAAGATTTTTCATAAAGACTTTCAAACTATTTTTCAAACATTCTGCAAAAAGTATTTTCACCTGATTTATTAATCAGTAAATACAAAAAAATTTGAGGAATAATCATACCTTTTTATTAAGGCTTTTAATGAATTTTATAAGCATAATTAGTCATAATAAAAATACGAAAGTACGAGTTATGGCTAAAGTATATATGTAGTATATACGCCCTCCCATACTTAGTTTGAGCTATGTCCTCATAGATCAACGAGAAAATGTACTGAGTATAAGAAAATCTAAAGAATAAACGAAAAACTGAATAAATGAATGAACGAATGAGAAGTTGACCGTCCCCCCATACTTAGGATCAAATAATCCTAAATATAGCAGATTGTACACAAGGCTGGGAGGGTCAAGGGTGGGAATGAACAGATCGTACTTAGACTGTCTCCCCCTATACTTAGGGTAAGATATCCCCAAGTATAGATAAGAAGAGGAGACAATGGAGAGGATCAAAGAATAGAAGCAATCGGGGTGAACACCCCCTATACTCTGGACAAAGTACGTCCGCAGTATAGAAGACTGACAAAAAGGGGCGACTCCTTTTCGGTAGATGAAGAAGGTAGAAAAGGAAAAGAAGAAAAGAAGAAAAGAGATCATAAGATGGAATATGAACAACTCGGGATGTACATCCCCCCTACACTTAGGATAAAGTGAATCCTAAGTGTAGCAATGACGAAGGGGATGACATCATGTCGGTAGAATAAGATCAAAGAGAAGGAAAAGAAGAAAAGAAGAAAAGTCATTAAAAAATGTTTTGCTCTGCTTTGTCTTCCTCTGCTGCTTTAGAAATATCATGTCATCCCTATAGATTACTTGAATAGAGTCAACAACAGACATGAATGTATCATGTTCAAGGCAAGGCTTCAGAAGCTGTCCATTGACTACAAATGGTTGTGCGTCAGCTGATAAATTAGATATCAATACACTTCCATTGTCACACACATGCTTAACTAGAAACGGCCCAATCCATTTGCTCTTCAATTTACTTGGAAAGATCTTTAATTTCGCATCAAACAACTACACCTTCTGACCCAGCTCGAACGACTTGCGGCGGATGTACTTGTCGTGTCATGTTTTGACCTTCTCCTTGTACATTAGGTTGTTGTCGTATGCATAGTCTCTGAATTCCAATAATCTGTTCGGATCCAATTTTTGGTTCTTCCCGACTTTCTCAGAATCCAAATTACAGATGTTGATGGCCCATAGAGATTTGTGAATTAGTTCAACGGGCAGATAACATGGCTTGCCATAGACATTCCCAAGGGTGACTTGTACGCTATTCTATAAGCCCAAAGAACTGAATTAAGAAGCTGAGACTAGTACTATGATCCGGACGCACAAGCTTCTGTAAGATTGTCTTAATCTCCCTATTTGAACATTCAACTAAGCCATTGGACTACATGTGGTAAGGTGAAGCAGCACGATGTTCAATGCATAATTCCTGAGTCTGCTTCTTCACCTCTCTGTTTATGAAATGACTACCCCCGTCAGATATTAGAATCTTGGGATCCCGAACCGTGCTATGATGTGATCTCTCAAAAATCGACAAAGGGTTCTACTGTCGGTGGTTCGGGCGTGGATAGCCTCCACCTAGTGACTTACATAGTCGACAGCAAGCAGAATATATTCATAACCCTGGATGTTGGAAAATGGGGCCATAAAGTCGATGCCTCATGCGTCGAAGATGTTTGATATCTGAATTAATTTCAGAGGCATCGTGTCTCTCATTCCTATGGTTCCGCCCATCTTCTAACAGTTAGTGCAACATTTAACATAATCATATGCATCTTTGAGTAGTGTAGGCCACCAAAGGCCACTATGAAGAACTTGTGTTGTCGTTCGTCTGCTTGAATGATGTCCTCCAGAATCTTGGTCATGGTATAAGGTGAGGACACTTGGAATTTCCTCCTGAGGAATGCACATTCTCCAGATACAGTCTTCCCCCTCACGAAATAAGTATGGATCCTCCCACTGGTAGAAATGTATTTTAGACAAGAATTTGTCTACTTTCAGCTTCGGCCAATCCTGTGGGATTTTCTTGGTCACGAGATAATTCACAATGTCTACATACCATGGAAGCAAGGTGACTGACAGAATTGTCTCGTCTGGAAAGGTCTCCGTGATAGGTTGTAGGCTTAGCTCAGGAGACTCTGATTCAGGAAGCCTCGATAAGTGGTTGGCCACAACATTCTTTACCCCAGGTTTATCTCTAATTTTAAGGTTGAATTCCTAAAGGAGAAGGATCCACCAAATAAGACGTGGCTTGGCATCCTTCTTCTGTTGTAGGTACCAGGTGGTGAATGGTCTGTGTAGATGATCACTTTGGATCCGAGGAGATAGGATCTGAATTTTTCCAAGACAAAAATCACCGCTAGCAGCTCCTTTTCGGTGACAGTGTAGTTGCGTTGGGCTTCATCGAGCGTTAGACTAGCGTAGTGAATTGCAAATGACATATTATCTTTCCTCTATCCGAGTACAGCACCGATGGCATAATCTGGCGCATCGGTCATTATCTCAAAGGTTGAGTCCAGATTGGTGGCTGCAAGACAGGGGCCTGAGTGATAAGTTCTTTCAGCTGATTAAAGGCAAGGAGCACTCGATCGTCTACGATGAATTCATTCTCCTTGCCGAGCAACTCAATCAACGGTCTGGCCAATTTGCTGAAATCTTTGATGAATCATCGGTAAAAACCGACATGGCCCAAGAATGACATGACTTGCTTGATTGTTGTAGGTGGCTCAAGTTTAGAAATCACCTCCACCTTGGCTGGGTCAACCTCCATGCCACGTTTAGAAACAACATGACCCAGCATGATTCCTTCGGTCACCATGAAGTTGCTCTTTTCTCACGAGAGCACCAGATTTACTTCGCAGCACCTCCATAAGACTCGATCTAAATAATCCAGACATTGATCAAATGAGTCCCCCTATACCGAAAAATCGTCCATAAAGACCTCAAGAAAGTTTCCCACCATGTCAGAAAAAACTGCAAGCATACACCTTTGAAATTTGGCTGGGGCATTGCAGAGCCAGAACAACATCCGTTTGAAGGTGTATGTCCCAAAAGGACAGGTGAACATGGTCTTCCCTTGGTCTTCAGGAGCGATAGCTACTTGATTGTACCCATAGTATCCATCCAAGAAGCAGAAGTATTCCTTCGCGGTCAATCTCTCCAAGATATGGTCGATGAAGGGTAACAGAAAGTGGTCCTTCTTGGTGGCGAGATTAAGTCTCCTGTAATCCATGCGTACTCGCCAAGAAGTTGGTACTCTAGTGGCGATCTCCTCTCCTTTGTCGTTCTTTACAATGGTGATCCCTGATTTCTTTGGCACTACATGCAGAGGGCTCACCCGTTTGCTGTCAGAGATGGGTAAATGAATCCCGCATCGCATCATTTCTGGATTTCTTTCATAACAACCTCTCGTAAATTAGGATTGAGTCATCTCTGAAGTTCTCTAGAGGGTTTGCAATCGTCTTCCAGGAAAATGCAATGCAAGCACAAAGATGGATTGATCCCGTGGAGATATGAAGTTTTCCAGCCTATAGCATTGCGGTTGCATTCAAGAACCTCCGTCAGACGAGATTCTTGGTCTGCGGTCAGATGCGCATTGATAATGACCGGGTACAGGTTAGGTTCTCCCGCAAGAAAGGCATATTTCATATTGGAGGGCAAGGGTTTCAACTCTGGTGGGGCAGGAGCTGCCTCAGAAGTGACTTTAGCTGCTGATTCAAGTGGTGATTATTTCATTTGTTCGGCGTCCAACGTGCTCTGTTCTGTCTCCTCATTCAAGCCTTTATAGAATATTTCAGTAACATCTTCTTCATCGCATAATTCTTCGATAATCTGCTCTTGATCTTGAAGGCACATCATCGCCACCTGGGTCTCCTCTAATATGCCCTCACCTATCTCATAGTGATTGACAAGAGGAAATTCAACTGCAGTGTCCATTCCTTCCATGGGAGAGAGTAATTCATGGATCTCTTTGTCATCCATAAAAAGATTTGTATCTAGGATTTCAGCTAGAAAGTCACAATCTTTGGGAGAGTCGATCACCTTTGCGCATGCTACAGATGCTTTTTCTGGCGGTCTGGCATCAGGAAGGGTCTTTATTTGAATCATGTCACCACCAGCATCGAAAGTAATTTCTCCAGTCCCATAATTAACCACCGCATTCGACGTCCGCAGGAATGGTCGTTCGAGTATGATTGGGGTGAGGAGCAAGGACGTAGAGACGTCCATATCTTATACAACAAAACCAGCCGGGAACTGCTTCCCCTGAACCGTGACTATCATGGCCTCCAATACGCCCCTCGGTCGCTTGACTGATTTATCTGCAAACTGCTGAATCATCTTGGTGGGCTTGAACGGTCTTAGCCTGAACTCCGTGATCAATGAAGATGGCACTAAGTTAACAGAAGACCCGTTGTCCAGCAGAGTGCACTTGAATTCTTGATCGAACATCTAACAACATACAAGAGGCGCTCCATTATCTGGCTTCTTGTCTGGGAGATTGCTAATAGCATTGACTGTAGCCATTGTGAGGATGTGTTTTTCAGGCTTGCCTCCTTTGTTTCTAGAGTTATGGGGATAAGGCTTGTGTTTATTTGTACATGCATCTTTTAGTCCCTTTTTCACAGTAGGCATGTACTCAAGAGCTTTCATTAAGGGTATATTCAAGACTAAATTCTGAATGATCTCAATGATGGCAGGGTCGGACAAAGCATTTTTCAAATTTTCATTTTTTGTGTCTTTTCATAGCTTTTGGGAAAGGAATATGTACAGAATTTTCAATTGTATTATCCAAAATAGTGTCCATATTATTTTTTACAAGTAGATGGCAAAAAGGTACAGAATCATCTACACCATGTGGACCAAAAATGACAGGCTCGCTTTCTGATGCTGGCTTGGGCTTCGCTGCAGGTACAAAATTCTTCAAAGCTGTAGCTGATTCTGGGATGTGCACATTCATTTCTAATGCCGGTTGATCTCCACCAAGGTTGTCGTCATCTTTTTGTGTTTTTGTATTTTCTTTATTTTTTTGTGAGTTTTCAGCAGATGGTTCCCATCTAAAAATGTTGCTCGGCCCTCGTGCTGGCTGGACTGACGATTCCCCTTCATATGCAATGTGCTTTCCCTTTGCAGTTGTTGATGGATGCAGTGCTCTACCGCTCCTGAGAGTAACAACGTTAGGTATAAACAAATCATTTCTACCTGAATCGGGCAGATCACTGCAAGCTACCTGCTCCTTGCGTCGGAAGTTATTCGGGTTGGCCTCGACTTTGGTTGGTATGACGGTTTTGACAGCCGTCAGGTCGTCGATCTTCTAGTAATCTCAGCGATATTTTTGATAAGTTCCTCAAGACAAGCGAGGGTTGGGTTCACCGGCGCAACTTCAAATGAATCGCCCCCTTGGGGCCTCTGATTCTGATAATTGGGAGGGGGTTGTTGTTGGTAACCTTATGAAAATTGGTGAGGGGGAAAACGAGAGGGATATTGTGAATACTGTTGGGCGGGATATGAATGATGGTATGCTGCAGTCGGTTGCTGTGGAGGGTGGCTTTGATTACGGTAGTCGGGTTGCTACTACGGGTATCCTTACCTCCATGTGTTCCCATATTGTTGTGGCTATTGATTTTGAGGCTAGAAGTTCCTACCTCCCTGTTGCTGCTGGTATAGTGGCCGATTTGCCGAGTTCTGACCCTCAAAGTGTCCTTGAGGACGGTCAATTGTTGTTTAGGTTCCCACACACCATTGATCTCTTGAATTTGTGGTGTGGAAGGAGGAAACTGCTCTGGACAAACGGGAAGCAGCTCTGGTTGATAGACAACCATCTGGCTTTGTGACTGCGGGGGCTGCTCCGGTGCCTGCACATAGTATACATGCTAAACTGGCGGAGGCTGCGGAGGACTAGGCTGAGGAGGTTGTATGCGTGATGATTCCTTTAGCTCAAAAGAGTTCTCAGTAGCATACACAGAGTTGCAAGCGTTGGTGTTCAAGGCTCGAACTAGATGCTCCAGTTGTTGAGAAATCAAGTCGAGCTTCTCCAGGCCCTGGGTTCTCTTCTCGATGACAGATAATTTTTCGAGGTCTTGGGACCTCTTCTCGATAATGTCGACCTTAGACAAGTGACTCCCAATAATGTTGAGGTTGGAGCTCTCATCCTTGTCTTTGGTATGGTTAGCCATGTTCACAGGCTTGTGGATGGCGGCAGGCATCTTCATGTAAGCTCGTGATGAGGACTGAGCAGCCTCTCCCTCAGCCATCTCCTCAAAAATGTTCCATACAACATCCTCATCTTTATTGAAATGTGAACCTCCACAAGCGGCATCAACGAGCCTCTGGCTTTCTAGTGTCAAACCACCAAAGAAGTGTTGCAAGAGACTAGTCTTGGGAATCTCGTGGTGGGGACACCGTTCTTGTAGTTCCTTGAATCTCTCCCAAGCTTCATGGATCATCTCATTGAGTTGTTGAAAGAAGCTGGAGATGCGAGCTCGCATTTGGTTCTGACGACCCAGAGGATAGAATTTGTGAAGAAATGCATATTTCAACTCCTCCCAGGTCGTGACTACTTTCCCCGACTCAATACAAGCCCTTGTCTTGGAGATTAAAGGGGAAAGCGATCATCTTGACTATCCTTAAAGGAATGCCGTGGTAGTGAGCGGTGGCACAGATGCGACCAAAATTCTTGAGACGGATGTATGGCTCCTCAGTGGTGTTCCCATAGAATGTGGGAAGCAGAGATAGAAACTGCGGCTTCATCTCGAAGTGGGCGTGAATTTGTGGAATCTAGATCCACTCAGTGATACGGCTCGCTCCAGGGTTGTATGTTTGCTTCAAGGTCGACTTCGGCTGCGATAGTTCTACATCCATTCTTTCATACTCAAGTCTTCCTACTAAGAGTTCATCTCCAACGCCTCCTTGATTGAACTCTTGATCTGGCTCATCCTCCCGTCTGCCATCTCTCTCGTCAGCCCTTCTCCTTAAATCATTGAGCATATCTTGGAATGCGGTATGGGCCAAAGCCTGATTGGTCAGTTGTTGTTGGATAGCCTGGATAGAAGCAAGCAACTGGTTGTTGACCTCATTCTGTGTAGTATATTGTCCTTCCCCCTGGTCTGCTGGTTTGGCTGGCTGGGGTTGTGTTCCCCTCTGCCATTTGTTGCCATCTCGGAATAGACTTGAATTTTGGGCTCGTGATCAGGTTGAGAATCTGCACGACGGAATAAACCCTGATCAGTTTCTTTCTGAGCACCAACTGCTGAGATGAGTCTAGAATTAAGGTCAATCTCAGAATGCTATGAACGGAGCATAGGATATTGACTGAAATCGATCTCCATCCATAGAGGATTAATTCTGGAACAAAAGTAATCCCGGTTTATTTATAGGGGCAGGGCTGATTCGGGTTGCGAGTCCATCCCGAACAACGGATTTATTGGGGATAGGCAAATGTTGAAATAAGAGATATTAGGGGAGTCCAAGGAGAAATTCACGAGATCCGAACTAACTACTCGGAGATCACCCCGATTTATTGAAGTTGTAGGCGACACGGAATCGATGTGGGTGTCGGCGGGGTCCCGACTAAACCATCTGTGTGACGACATCTTAAGAGGGTCAAAAGGGATAGATGATGGATGAGGAGCATGGAGGTGATTAGGAATGTAAAATAGTAGAGGGCTCACGATGGACGAGGGTTAAAGGTGAGGGAAGCAAAATTACGCAAATGCGCAATGTTTTTGATCTTGACCTTAATGAAACTAATCAATCAAATCTCAAAGCAATGGATTCACTAACTCGACCCGTGAAGCCGTGAAGGTTCAACAATTATCTTTGTTGTTTTTAGATTTGAATTCAGGCAATTTATCTTATCACGAGTCCTTAGAGCGCTACGCCTATAAGAGCGAGAGTACTACCAAAAAAGTATACCGTACTTGTCCTCCTCCTTTGTAACCTATAGTCTGCACTTTTTGAGGTCCTTGTAACCCTTCCTGGATCCCTACTCATCCAATGAAATAGATGGAGGAAGCCGATAGGCGAAACCAATACTTCGGGACTCGCTCGTAACGGAATCACCTGTGAGCGTGCAATAACCTACTCGGACGCAAGATGATGAGACAGACACCCCCGTGAAGGCGTGGCCTATGCTCGATACTTCGGACAAGGTCGATGCTCTACACAATAGAGAGTCATCATTGCCGACTAAGCCCTACTCGTCTACGTACGATAGAAGCGTCAATACTTCGGAAATCCAGGCGATACACAAGGCAGCCACAGACTGGGTTTTAGGCTCTAATCCTTACAATGTCGCTCACCTCATTGGAAGAAGGCCTTCCAATGCAACCTGAAAATAAATGAAGGTTTTGCTCACCCTAAGGCAATGAGTCCAATTAACCAATTTTATTTAGGTCAAGTATTATTAGTAGTCCCTTTTTTATATTTTTTGTGTTATCACTTGTTTTGAATAGATTCAATACAAGCGTCTAACGACTTTTGTCTTTTCTTTGATTCCTAATTGATCCAAAAATAGAGGGAGAAGGTCGGCAAAGCAATGCAAGGCAAAACTAAGATGGAAAGCTCACCTTAGTATCTGAATGATAAATGCTCAGTTAGAAGACTTACAGTGCTTCCCAGCTCTCTCCATGCGGGATGCAAAATAGGAATTTATAAACCTATAGTAAATGTCGATATGCACACGGAAATCATCCTAAGCAGGCAACTGCTAGCGTGAAGAACCAAATGCTAAATAAACAGAATGAAACCTAAAGTCTGATCTTGAAGCCTCCTCGGTGCCCACCACAATGGGTCCTGCAAGCGCTGTATGGAGAGCTCTCACAGCGTGCAGTTTCAAGCTACGTGTCAAGTAATTAATTAATTCTAAGTCCAAAGGAGAAGACTATAGGTGCATGCAATGGTTGTTAGGTGTTTGGCCTTAGGTTACATGATCAAGCAAGCCTAAAACTAAGGGCTCATTCCACAAAATAATGAAAACCAAAATCAGGAAACAAAATAAAACAAAGCGATAAAAGCGCGACAAAACTGTGGTGAGCCCCCCAAGTGAACAAAGACTTGGAAATTGGGCCCGAATGTTCAAAGTCCTGGGTACATGTATTATTACAATTTTATAGTCAATGAATCTCTCTCTCAAATAATCTAAACTATCCTCTCTCTCTCAAGAGCCTCCTGCTCTCTCCTGCCGGCTAGGGTAGAATAGCCGACTCTGCTTCTCAAGGCTGCGTAGAATCACATAAGCGATCCTCCTTGGTTCGTGGTCCCTCGCAAGAAGACAAGAAAGAGATGTCAGACAGTCCACAATCAATGATCAAATAGAAAGAGATAGTCATAAAATGGCAAAGCAAGTAAAAGGCAAAGGTCTACTCTACAAGCCGATGCTCCCTGTCAACGGTGCCATTTGAAAAACGAAAAGATGAGAGTCGCTAAGTAATGGCCTGACAGATCAGGCTCACTGTCGTTGAGGCGACTACTCAAACCTTCTCATTGATCAACAATTAACCCACACAAATAATTAAGCAATTATGCGCAAGACTTAACATTTATTATACCCTACTAAGAATGTATAGTGGCAAGCAAGTAGGGATCGAATAGAGGAAGCAAAGGAGTAAAGCAGGCTAGACAAAAGTCAAGCACCCTATGTCTTGTGAATCACTTAGCCAAATTGAACTTTTTGTGGGTTTTTAGTTTTAAATATTATTTATTTATTTATTTATTTTATATTTTTATATTTTGATTTTTGATTTAATGATTTTGTGTTTCCTTTTTATATTTTATATTTTTATATTTTCTTTATATAGAGATATAAACTATATAAGATATATATATACACAAGAGGGATAAGAGAGATATATAAATAGGCAAAAATATCCAAATTACAGTAAATAATTTTTTTGGATTTTATATTTTTATAATGTTTTTGTGATTTTTCTGAATTTTTCCTTATTTTTTGTATTTCTAAAGTCAAAAATACTGAAAACAGCGGATAAAATTAATGGCTAAAATAAAATGGAGATGAAAAATATCAAACAATGTCAAAAATTCTCTAAATTAATTTAAACTAAAGATAATACAACAAGGAAAATTTAGAAATAGAAATTAGATTTTTAAGATTTTTTAGAAATTTTTAAGATTTTTATGAAGATTTTAGGGGTTTTCTAATTTTTTGGAGTTTTCTTTTGAAATTTTTAGTGAATTTTGGTATGAAGTTAAAACACACAGAAACAAACAAAATATAATGTTTTTTAATTTTTCAATTTTTTTATAATTTTATGTATTTTCTAATGTAAACAATGAAGAAAATGCATGTTTTTGAATTTTTATAAATATTAAAATGCAAAAAAATGCAAAATAAAAATATGGCGTGATAGAGCAATGCAACAGACACACAATGATATTTTTTAAGAATTTTTAGAGTTTACTAGATGGATGAAATAAATAAAGGCAACAAAGAGAAACTACACTACTAGCAAGGGCATATTTGTAAATATCCAGAACGTCATGGGCCAAAGTGCAAATTTCCCACAATTTTATAACGTAAAAACAACATTTCTGGACTAAATATAAAGGGCCAAAACCACAAGGGTACTTCTGCAAATACACCAAGGTCACGCGCACAGGGCTCGTGACTTAGGAAGGACATGTATGTAATTTCTAAAAACTTAAGGGATTAATCGTAAATTTTCCACAGAAAATACAACTGAACTAAGCATTTACTGGATTTTTTTCAAAATACAAAAGAAACGGGGGTCCCTGGTGCAAAATGTCCAGCCTCACGTGTATGGGTCACGTGAGGTGACGTGGCCAGGGACTAATGTGCAAATATGAGGACTACAGGGGTGATTTTGCAAATTATACAGAAACTTATAAACTACAAGTTAAAGTTCAAGGTTTAACGTTTAAGCACAAAAAGTGGCGGGGCTAAAGTTGCAAAATACCTTATCTAAGGCGTGGATCGAATGGCAGTGAGCCGCTCACTTGAACACGTGGCAGCCATCCATCGGACGATACCCCTTCGCGACTGGCGGTTGAGATTAGTTCTCAACCAGAGATCGACAGTACTGACGAAGGAGGATCTGACGGGGAGAGGGGTCCATCAAGAACAAGGAGGAATCTCCGGCGATGCGAGCTTCCTCCGTCGATACATCTCTCTTCGTAGGGCTCCAAAATCGCTCCTCTCGTTCTCAGGAGGTCCCTGTGTAGGCTGGTGGCTCCAAAAAAACTCTGGTGATCATCGGACAGCATGCGCGAGGCTAGCGGAGCTGGCTTGCCCCAGGAACCTCCTCCGTGCACCAAAACGAGCCCTAGGTGTCTGATTGGCTCTGGACCTACAGAAAATAAGTGAAAGGGTCGAGGGCAAGTTGCCTCGACCCCTCGGAAAGGCGTGTTGGACATGTGAGCCCACGGCGAGCCATTATGCAATAAATGTTATTGCGAATATCATTCCCTGATCTGAAATAAAGAATAAATAATTTGCATAATAGGTCCCTCTGTACAATTAGGGTTATGTACCATGGCTGTCTTAATGATCAAACAGCTGTTGATTCAATAATTGAATCATAGAGGCTGGTGCTTGGATGAATATCTAAAGAGTTAGATTGAGGACTCATCAAGCACCATCAAATGATTGTTAAGATGTGATCTCCAGCCTGAGTAGGAGATGGCAATCCTTTCTCACATAGGTTGATATCTGACTGACCTCTTGATGCAGGTCCTCTGCATAGGAATAGAGATTCGGAGGTGTCAGATTAGTTAAGTCAAAGAGTTGACTTAACGAGATCGAGATAACCTAAGTCCTGTGTTGAATGTTGTCACAACATAGGCACGCATCCTCTGACCGGAGACAGATGTGTTACTATATGTCTGAGTGTGTACATTTGGCAGACCAATAGGTTGATGACCTAACCAAGGTCTATACACCGGCGCGCTGGTGTGCATGTAAGGGCATATGAGTAATACGATCTCTCAAAGGGATCATACAGGTTCACTACTGAACCGGAAGACATGAGCTCACTCATGAGATATTGGGAAGAATCAAATTCCGTGCACGGTCGTCTCGCTTTGGAAGCTTGACTGAATTTATAGGTTTCATATATACTTTTGGAAAGTATATGATCAAGACCTAGGTATGATATATGCTTTTGGAAAGTATATGATCGATACCAAATCCCAATGATCAAATGAGAAACTTAGTGATCAAATCCTGAAGAAGACAGTGTAAAATAGATCTTGATCTTCGGGTTGACCATGGGTCTTCCAGTATGCAGGATGTACAGGTATTGGGAATACCTGAGGGTGATGTGATCATAAACGATTGTATATCCATGACGCTTCCATTCCGAGGGAGTGATGAAACATGTCTGGATTTTAGTGACTCCTTCCAGTAGAGAAGCAATCTGATCTTAGTCCAAGTGTTGGACATTGATCTGAATGAGATTTAGATTCAATGAGAAGATTGGATTTGCAGTCTTGATTTAATCAAGCATCTGTGGGAGGTTCGTACGATCTGGATTTGAGACGAGATCTCAACATCCAAGTCACTATACGTGGAATAATACAATCGCCCTGTCCTTATCTCCAAGTATCTGCGGAGAAAGCACATTATTCATGAAAGGGTTCAAGAATAATTCTTTTGATGAAATATCCAAGCAAGGACTTGATGATTAAATGAGATTTAATTATCAAGCTTAATATGAATATAATTCATATTGTGAAAATGATTATCTAAGATAATTAAATGGGATTTAATTATCAAAGATTAAGAGAATGTGGATAACACTATCCATGATATATGTGTGTTATAAATATGATTTATAATATACATATATAAGAGAGAGAATCTATGTAAATAGCATTTGTTAATTAATTGTGTGGATTGGATTCACATTAATTAATTAATTGGAAATGTAATTTACAAATTAGTTTGGGTTGTGAATATGATTCACATAATGATCAATGGCATGATTGAAATATTCACAAATTAATTTGGAATTAATTTGGTGGATATTATTGCAATAATAGTTATTGCAATTTATTAAGAAATAATAAGATAAAATAAAAGGAGACAAAATAACACCCTATAATTTAGGGTGGTTGGTTGACTCCCTTTTTGTTGTCACGTTATCTCTTAATTAGTTAAATTAAATTATGTTGATAATGTTGCAACATATTTTAATTTAAATTAATGTTGTTGGTTTTAACCAACAACAATCATAGCCATTGATTTAGCATGGACCAAGCATAGCCCTTGGATCCATGTGTCCCATGGATTGAGATCCATTGGACCCTAAACTAGTATAAAAGGAGGGCTAGGGTAGCCTTTCCAAGTTACAACAACATTCTTGAGTTGAAGAACTCTACTCTCTCTCTCTCTCATTCTCGTGGGTCTCCCTAATATTCAAGTGGTCGTCCACTTTGTGTATTAGGAAGGAGATCATTTTTTCTACGCCTCGACGCTTGGATCTTCGTCAAAGGATTGCGGGAAGGACGCGACTCATCATCGTGCCCGCAAGCGCATTCTCCGTGGGTCGGACTTAAGATAGGAGGATCTCTACTTTGGGATCTCGCGATCACAACCACGCTTCAAGAGGTATTCCTTGTACTTTGTGGTTTGATGAAACGATCCGAGAAGGGTTCTCGTGATCATGTGGTTTCATCTTTAGTTTTTAAAAATTTTAATTTCCGCTGCATCTAGCGACTAGTGCGACTAGTCGCCCCGATCGCATACGATGCGATCGACACGCTTCCGTGATGCGCTTAAGGATACTCAATATCCTTCAAGTGGTATCAGAGCCATAGGTTGAATAAGGTTTTGGATATGATCCATAGATCTTAGACGATTTGGTTCTTGAAAGGGTTGCAAAAATTTTACTGCATTTCAATTTTCGCACCTCTGTCTAATTGATTTTTTTAGGCACTGTTTAAAATGTCTAAACACGAAATTTTCAATTGGATTTTGTTCCCCATTAAACAAGGAAACCATAGGACTTGAGTTTACTAAATTTGGACTTTATTTGCTCAAGATATGGCTTTTTGAATATGACTATATTCACTGTTGCGGGAACTGCGGATTTGAACGTAATTAATGAGATGATTACGGTTTTAATCCGCCTTGAAATGCGTGAATTATCACTTGGGTTCTTTAATAAATCAAATAGGCAATCTTTAGAAACTGAGTTTGCATTTTTTGGATTTAAATTGATCAAGATAAGTTAATTTTGGTGATTGGGGGTCACTGCTGGAAGTTAACAATTTCTTGATCTTGAACCTTGTGATATGTCATTCAATTATCATGATGAAAATTAATTGTTAATTTTTCTGGAATAATTAGTGATAAATATTTGTGAAATATTCAAAGAGATAATTATTTCATTGAATGACACTTGCCTAAACCACAATGATGAGATATTAGATCTTGATCATTGGTTCATCAACAAACATAACTTTTACATGAAAAACCCTTTTTGCTTGAATAGGATTGGGGATTTGTCTAGCAAATCTCCTTATAATCAAAAATGTTTTGATTTATATTATATGGTATAATTTCGGTTGAAAAACCGATGAACATCTCAAAGTACATGATGGTCTATCTGGTATTATCCTTTCCCGAGGCGGATGTGGTGCCTAGTCGGAGAGCATTGGGATAGCGGGTTGCAACGTATGTGGTCCGTCCCACTCTCGTCGGTACTGGCCATGACAGCGGGTAGGGACTGTATAATGCCGGAGACAGACAATGTGTATTTTTCTAATTATTAAAATTCGAATAATACATACTTTGAGTATATACCTACTATTCAAGTAAAAGACATGTTTGTTGATTGATGTTTGGATTAATGATTAATTTAATGTGATTAAATTAATTATGTCCAATAAACACTCTATTATGAATAGATGTGTATTTCCCTTGGAAGAATTAATTATGTGAATATGATTCACGATAATTAATTACAATTTGAATATGAGGTGGAGGATCACATAAGTGACATCCATGGTCTCCCGTCAAGGCGAAGGGTTCCGTCGCCAGGGATTGTATGTAGGAGACGCCTGTCCGAAGTGACATATCCTATATGCAAGCGCATCTGGATCGGGCTCTTTGCTTCTCGAAAGAGTAAGGCCGTATGCGTAGTGACCCCAATATCGAGTCCTCATATTATTGGGGCGATATTGGATTGCGCATAGCGAGTTCTAATCCTGTTGACGGTTGGTTCAATTAGCAACGGGTCAACATCATCTTAGGGGTGGTGGGCCCGGGTGTTAAAGACCGAATTGGGAATGCAAGTTGGACTTGCAAGGCGGAATGAGTTCCCGCTTCTTTTTATTGGAGTCGTAAGTTCTCATATTATTGGGATGCAACAAAGATAGGAAAGGAGATCCCAGATCTTGCTAGAGATATAATGGTAAGAATATCTCTTACATTGAAAGTGATTAAGGGAATGAACTTTCAGTGTTGACAAGGCAAGACAACTTTGATATAAAAATTCCTAAATCAAAGTAAAATATGTATATATAATATATATACTCTTATGCAAATTTCTTATTTCAGATAATCCATCATTAAACCCACTCAATGTTATACTCAATAATAACCAGTAAAATATCACGGATTGACTCTTGATCCAGATATTGTACTTGCAATTGGACACATAATGTATGTGGTTGCAGTGTGCAAGTCCCCTCAACATAATGAGGAAGGGCAATTAAATAAGACAATAAGACATCACCTTAGGGTTTGTATGTCTCTATGTTCTTGATCTTTCATCGAGTGTACTTTGGAAGTGACATGTCGATGGTGATCGTAATTGTCGAATAATCCTTACAAAATAAAAGAAGATATTTTGGCATACATATGTTCTCTAGACATTTAATCATGAATGACATGGTTCTCTGCATTATGCAGAATGGTGGCTCGAAAGAGATGATGTATTCAAAATGTTTGAATACCTACCTGAACCTAAGTCTCCATGAGTTAAGATGAATGTAGATATGATGAGTGTCATCATTCTACTATCTATACTCAAGTCATTCATGAAGCTTTATGATATTCATATTGTATGAATTTAATGAAGCATGTATAAATGTTGAAATGCTCTTACATTGAATTCTTTTGAATTTAACATAAGAGATCCTTAGTCTTAAGCAATGGTTGTTTATAGATTAAGAGAGTGCAGTGGAAGCATGGGTCGGACCCAAGTAAGAAGGAAAGTCAAAGAGTTGACCTACTTCTGTGACTTCCATATGACATCCAAAGAGTTGGATGAATGCCAATACTGCAATAAGTTGATGTGTTGATAGTATGACTATCAAGTCTGTCTAAATTCCTTAGTGAAGGACTCAGATAGAGCATCAGAATAATCTACATAAATCATTGACTCTGACTTTCTTATTTCATAAGATAAAGTCTGACAATTGTATCCCAATCTTCTAATGACAATTGCAATTGTTGCATATACATATTAGAAGATTAGAAATTTGATCTTAAGGTTTAGTAGTCATCTACATGGATATTGCTGTAATTGTTGCAGCAGTCTCTGTTGGATAGATGGACTTCATATTCTCAGTGGGAGAGCCCTTAGTCTTAGAGAATGTCTCTATGACCTAGATATTAGAATACCCCATTGTTTGTTTCTAAATGTTGGAAATAAACATGAATTCTGAGATAGAACTATCATAAAAGGTTATGATGGATATATTTCAGATAGTAATCTAACATCTAGTGGACTCCACAAAATTAGAAAATTAATGAATGGTTCATTAAGATTTCTAATACTGAAAATCAAACCTTATAAGATCAATAGGAGGATGAAGATCATTTGACAATGATCTGGCATCAAGCCTTGGACATTTTTCTGTTGATTTGATCAATAGACTAGTAAGATATGAAACTTTAGAATGTCTAAATTTCAAATCTTACATGCTTGTGAATATTGTATTCAAAGTAAAATGTCCAATACACCCTTCTCTAGGAATGGTGTTAGATATCGAGGAGTTCAAGATCTCATACATATTGATGTATGTAGATCATCTATATCATAATAAACATTATGGATATGTGATATCTATTAATGATTATGTATGATATGAGATTTCTTCTCTTCACCTGAGAAACCTTTGAAATGTTCAAAGATTTCACAATTTTGGTTTAGAACCAAAATTTGAAGGAAGAATAAATGAATTTGATCTAACCAAGGTAGCAAGTACCTATTAGATAAAATTCAAAGAATACCTTATAGAGATATGAATATCATTTCTATCTCACTCCTCCTGGTAAACCTGAACTCAATAGAGTTGTAGGGAGATACAATTGGATCATGTGCGACATGATTTGATCAATGATGAATTTTAGCATAATTATCCTCTTAGTTTCCATGTATATATGTGTAGTAGAGACTACAATATATATCCTTAATAAGATTCCATGCAAGTAAGCTGGAATCTAGCACTTGAGAGTGCTACTTCATTAGGAAAATGAAGTATGGTATTGGATACCTACTTTATGACCTTGAGATTCTTAAAAGATCTCATTTCTGAGAATATGATTCTTAGAGGATGACTCTCTTAAGAATCAAGATGAAAATGAAGTATAGGAACTCATTTAATCTTGAGAAGATAATGAGACTCCTGAAATCGGAAACTAAAATGACAATTAAAGATGAAACATTAATACCTCTTCAAATGAGTTTGAGGATGTATTCCATGTGTCAGTTGAGTCTGACAATGATCGGACTTCATGTGATGAAGCTCCTGAGGATCATGACATGGAAAGATGGATATTAGCAATAAAGTCTAAAGTAGACTTCATATACAAGTGTTGTATATGGACCCTAGAGGATCCACCTATAAGGGTTTGACCCATTAAGGTGTAAATGGATCTTCAAGAGAAAGGGAACCTGATGAGAAGGTAGAGACCTTCAAAGCTCGGTTCGTAGCCATAAGCTACACACCGGAAGAGAAGACATTGCTTGCAATGAGACTTGCTCTTCGGTAACCATTCTTAAATTCATCAGAATATTGCTAACCTTAGCTACACAACTTGACTATTGCATCTTCAGGATGTAATTCAAGATTGCATTCCTCTAAGAATACCTCTCTGAGGATATTCACATGAAGTAGCCCCCAGGGCTTCATGGTTGAGGAAAGTAAGGTGTGAAAGCTAAAGAAATCCATCTGTGGACTCAAATAAGCTTCTTGTTGTTGGAACATAAGATTAGATGAAATTATAAATGTTATGATTTCAAATAGAATCTTGATGAACCATGTGAAGCTTAGTGGGAGTGCCATTGTGTTCATCGTGCTAAATGTAGATAATATCCTAATCATTTGAAATAATATAAGGATGATAATAAGTGTTTTATAGACTGGCTATTCCATACCTTGAGATATGATCTCAAGAATACCTCTTAGATCTTAGTTCTGAAGTTGTTCAGAAGCAAAGAAAAGAGGGTATTGGGATTGTCACATTTGTAGTACACCTTGGACATATTCCATTCTTGGAAATTCCAAGAAAGGCTTCCTTCCCTTGAGATTTGGTACTAACCTATCAAAAGGGATAGCACCTCAAAAGAGTTGAGGAAGTGAATGCTAGAACTGCTTGCACCTATGCATCAGTTACGAGAAGCTAAATGTATACTAAATGTGTACAAAAGCCAGATGTCTGCCATGCAGTGGGAGTAGTAAACTGTTACTAATCCTACTATGGAGAAAGAACACTTGATTGCAGTAATAACAATATCTTCAAAGATGACAAGGCTTTAGAGATAGTGATCTCTAAGTCTTATCTTCAAGAGCTTAAGACTTTATAGGTAGAGATCTAAAAGGTCTTAAATGTGGATACCTTGAGAGATAGTGATCTCCCGGAATAAGGGTATTCTGATAAGGATTATGGAAATACTGGTTATAATAATTGAGCAATAGTGTCAAGGACACTATAACTGCTTTGAATAGATTGAGTATAGGTTGCAACATTCGCATTGGATGCGAGCACTGTTACCTAGGGATATGCAAGTGTCGTAAAAGGACTTGGCATAGTCTTTTGGGAACAGAGTGACTGATCAGTTACCTAGCTATTTCTAAATAGCCTATGATTGTCACATGAGTGTGGGTTTATATGATTAGCCCTTTAATGGCTCTTTGGGCTAGTGGGAGATTGTTGGACATGTGAGCCCACGGCGAGCCATTATGCAATAAATGTTATTGCGAATATCATTCCCTGATCTGAAATAAAGAATAAATAATTTGCATAATAGGTCCCTCTGTACAATTAGGGTTATGTACCATGGCTGTCTTAATGATCAAACAGCTGTTGATTCAATAATTGAATCATAGAGGTTGGTGCTTGGATGAATATCTAAAGAGTTAGATTGAGGACTCATCAAGCACCATCAAATGATTGTTAAGATGTGATCTCCAGCCTGAGTAGGAGATGGCAATCCTTTCTCACATAGGTTGATATCTGACTGACCTCTTGATGCAGGTCCTCTGCATAGGAATAGAGATTCGGAGGTGTCAGATTAGTTAAGTCAAAGAGTTGACTTAACGAGATCGAGATAACCTAAGTCCTGTGTTGAATGCTGTCACAACATAGGCACGCATCCTCTGACCGGAGACAGATGTGTTACTATATGTCTGAGTGTGTACATTTGGCAGACCAATAGGTTGATGACCTAACCAAGGTCTATACACCGGCGCGCTGGTGTGCATGTAAGGGCATATGAGTAATACGATCTCTCAAAGGGATCATACAGGTTCACTACTGAACCGGAAGACATGAGCTCACTCATGAGATATTGGGAAGAATCAAATTCCGTGCACGGTCGTCTCGTTTTGGAAGCTTGACTGAATTTATAGGTTTCATATATACTTTTGGAAAGTATATGATCAAGACCTAGGTATGATATATGCTTTTGGAAAGTATATGATCGATACCAAATCCCAATGATCAAATGAGAAACTTAGTGATCAAATCCTGAAGAAGACAGTGTAAAATAGATCTTGATCTTCGGGTTGACCATGGGTCTTCCAGTATGCAGGATGTACAGGTATTGGGAATACCTGAGGGTGATGTGATCATAAACGATTGTATATCCATGACGCTTCCATTCCGAGGGAGTGATGAAACAGGTCTGGATTTTAGTGACTCCTTCCAGTAGAGAAGCAATCTGATCTTAGTCCAAGTGTTGGACATTGATCTGAATGAGATTTAGATTCAATGAGAAGATTGGATTTGCAGTCTTGATTTAATCAAGCATCTGTGGGAGGTTCGTACGATCTGGATTTGAGACGAGATCTCAACATCCAAGTCACTATACGTGGAATAATACAATCGCCCTGTCCTTATCTCCAAGTATCTGCGGAGAAAGCACATTATTCATGAAAGGGTTCAAGAATAATTCTTTTGATGAAATATCCAAGCAAGGACTTGATGATTAAATGAGATTTAATTATCAAGCTTAATATGAATATAATTCATATTGTGAAAATGATTATCTAAGATAATTAAATGGGATTTAATTATTAAAGATTAAGAGAATGTGGATAACACTATCCATGATATATGTGTGTTATAAATATGATTTATAATATACATATATAAGAGAGAGAATCTATGTAAATAGCATTTGTTAATTAATTGTGTGGATTGGATTCACATTAATTAATTAATTGGAAATGTAATTTACAAATTAGTTTGGGTTGTGAATATGATTCACATAATGATCAATGGCATGATTGAAATATTCACAAATTAATTTGGAATTAATTTGATGGATATTATTGCAATAATAGTTATTGCAATTTATTAAGAAATAATAAGATAAAATAAAAGGAGACAAAATAACACCCTATAATTTAGGGTGGTTGGTTGACTCCCTTTTTGTTGTCACATTATCTCTTAATTAGTTAAATTAAATTATGTTGATAATGTTGCAACATATTTTAATTTAAATTAATGTTGTTGGTTTTAACCAACAACAATCATAGCCATTGATTTAGCATGGACCAAGCATAGCCCTTGGATCCATGTGTCCCATGGATTGAGATCCATTGGACCCTAAACTAGTATAAAAGGAGGGCTAGGGTAGCCTTTCCAAGTTACAACAACATTCTTGAGTTGAAGAACTCTACTCTCTCTCTCATTCTCGTGGGGTCTCCCTAATATTCAAGTGGTCGTCCACTTTGTGTATTAGGAAGGAGATCATTTTTTCTACGCCTCGACGCTTGGATCTTCGTCAAAGGATTGCGGGAAGGACGCGACTCATCATCGTGCCCGCAAGCGCATTCTCCGTGGGTCGGACTTAAGATAGGAGGATCTCTACTTTGGGATCTCGCGATCACAACCACGCTTCAAGAGGTATTCCTTGTACTTTGTGGTTTGATGAAACAATCCGAGAAGGGTTCTCGTGATCATGTGGTTTCATCTTTAGTTTTTAAAAATTTTAATTTCCGCTGCATCTAGCGACTAGTGCGACTAGTCGCCCCGATCGCATACGATGCGATCGACACGCTTCCGTGATGCGCTTAAGGATACTCAATATCCTTCAAGGCGGAAATGTGCAGGATGATTGACGGTGGCCGGAAGAACTTCGAGCTCCGGTCGTACTTGGTTAAGGCAATTTCATAGTGATTCAGATCAGATCGATGGTTTTCTTTAGCTAAGCCCAACTACTAAGGTCCTAAAGAGCGCAAAAGAAATGAAATAGAATGGAAAAAACACTCACTGAAGTGCACCAACGACGAGCATGGATGGCGTGCTCCGGCGAGGTGGATCAGCCTCAATTCGGCACCTTCGAACTCTACCAACGGGTGCAATCCGTTCCTGTTGTCACCAGGAAGGTAGTCGAAGCCCTAGGTCAAGGAATGAATGGTGGAAGAGCGATCAAATGTCAAAAGGAAGATGGGGTCACGTTTATACGAGTTGACAGGTGACTCCAAGATCGATGTGAATCACTCGCGGCAGTGATCTAACGCCTGAAGTAAACCCAGGGCGTGAATCACCATTCAACGAGGAATAAAAGTCGAGAAGGCTCCAACACAAAATGGTGAAAGGTTTTCCGTAGAAAGTATTCACGAAAAAGCCAAAAAAAATGCAGTCTGACACAAGGCCAGACCTTGGTCAGAGAGTTGATCGAGGTCAACCAGGGAAAGAACATGGTTGGTCCACGTGGACCAACCGGAAAAATCCCTGGAAAAAGATTATAAATTCATTTTAAAATAGCAAATGATTTAGTTATTTTTAGGCTATTAAATAAAAAATCTTTATTATTTTATAAAGTATTTTATAGTGATTTTTATTTATTTTTTTGAGGTGTGGAATTACAAGTTCCCTTTTATAGGTGATATACAGGTATATTCATCTACATATTTTAATATTTTATTTTTATTTTGTATATTTTATTTTATTTATTTTTGTTTATGATTTTATATATTTACATCTTAATTTTACAAACTTAAGTATATTTTTATTTGATTTTTTTGAAGTGATTTATACAGTTAAATAAATAGAAGTATTATCTACGTAGGTATAAGTATAGGTATTTCATGTATATATTGTTACAAGTGTTTTATTTTTATGTTTTCTTTGTGTTTTTATTCCAATTTTAATATACATATATATTAAAAATAATATTTACAAAATTATAAAAATATAAAAGTATAAAAAAATGAATAATAAATAAATTGAATATTTTAATATGTACAAGTATACAATAGGGGTCCAAAACTCAACTTTTAAACCGTAACTCTAAAAAATATGAAACCATCTTCATTAAATAGATTATTAAAAGTTATATACAATTAAAGATGATTTTAATGCGTTTTGAGTTTTTATTTGAGAGATACAGGTCTGGGAAGTTGGGATTTTGGAAACTTATTCAGGTCGTAACTTTTTAACTGTACATTATTTTTATGTGAAATTAATTTTATATCTTTTTAGATTTCATTATCTACAACTTTCATGTACAAAGTTTCTTAATTTGAAGTATAAAAAGTAGAACTAAAAATAGGTCCCAAAATAAATAAAGAATTAATTAAATAAAATGAATCTTTATTGTATTTTGGCCCTTATCTCCCCCTACTTTATTTCTTGTCGACCTAGACATCGAGATGCCTAAGTCTCAGGGTTTCGGGTTATAAAATATTTGCAATATTTTATTCTTTTTCTTTTCTTTATTCTATAATTTTGGCTTTAAAAACCGCATTTTATACACTATTTACACAATGATGCACGAATGCTAAAATGCCTAAATTAAGCCTATTTATACGCATTTACTAGGTTTTTTGAGGCCAAAATTATAGAATAAAGATGATGAAACGTCGATTCATCAGGTAGGTACTCAAACATTTTGAGTACATCATCTCTTATCGACCATTTTGCATAATGCAATGAACTATATCATTCTTGATTAAATGTCGAAAGCACATACCTATGAGAAAACATCTTCTTAGATTTTATAGAGGTTATTTGATAATTACGATCATCATCAACATGATACTTCCAAAGCATAGTCGATGACAGATCAAGACTATAGAGACATACAAACTCTAAGTTATTGTCCTCTTGTCATTCCTTATTATTATGAGGAAACTTACATAATGGAATTACATACATTATGTGTCCAAACACTAGTACAATATATTGATCATGGATTCAATCCATGGTATTTTTTGTCTATTATTGAGTATAATTTTGAGTGGGTTTAATGTAATTTATTTGAATTAAGATCATTTGAATATATATATATATGTATTTTACTTTGATTTAGGATTTTTATATCAAAGTTGTCTTGCCTTGTCAACACTGAAAGTCCATTCCCTTATTCACTTTCAATGTAAGAGATATTCTTAACATTATATCTCACCCAATATCTGGATCTTCTTTTTTTATCTTTGTTACATCACAATAATATGAGAACTTGCAACTTGGATAAAAAGAAGCGGGAACTTATTCTGCCTTGTGAGTCCAACTTGCATTCCCAATTCGGTCTTAAATATCCGAACCCACTACCCCTAAGGTGATGTTGACCCAGAACCAACCGTCGATATGATTAGAACTCGCTATGCGCAATCCAACATCGTCCCAATAATATGAGGACTCGATATTAGGGTCACTATAAATACGACCTTACTCTTTCTAAAAGCAAAGAGCCCGATCCAAATGCACTTGTATGCAGGAGCTGTCACTTTGGACATGCATCTCCTACATACAATCCCTGACAATGAAACCCTTTGCCTTGACGAGAGACCATGATGTCACTTATGTGATCCTCCATATCATGTTCAAGTTCTAATTAATTATTATGAGTCATATTTATCTAATTAATTCTTTCAAGGGAATTACAACTCTATTCATAATAGAGTATATAATTAGATTGAATTAATTTAATCATATTAAATCAATTATCAAATCCAATCAATGAACCAACAAATAATTTTGATTATTACTTAAAGGATGGTATAATATCAAAATATGTATTATTTGTATTTTAATAATTAATGATCGCTTCAAGCATTATACTTTTCGTACCCATTGTCATGGCTAGTACCAACGAGAGTGGGACAAACCACTCACAGAGCAACCTACTGCCCCAACGATCCCTACTAGACACAATATCTGCCTCAAGTCAGGATAATGTGATTTGATCATATTGTATTTGAGATGATAACCGGTCTTTCAACCGAATTTGTACCATATAATATTTATTAAAACTATTTTGATTAATATTATAAGGAAATTTGCTAAATAAATCTCCAATCAATTCAAGCATCCATGTTTGTTAGAAAGTTCATTATAACCAAATCGATCAAGATCATTATCTTATCATATTGACAATGTAATGTCATTTAAGGAAATGATCATCATAAATATTTCACAAATATTCATCAATAATTATTTCAGAAAATTATTCATTAACTTCATTGATTGATTAAATGACAATCACAAGGCTCTTGATTAGGAAAGCAATTTTCAACAGTGACCCTCACTTACTAAAATTGGCATATCTCAATAAATTTAAATCAAAATCATGCAAAATAAGTTTTTTTGATTTAACGATTTGATTTTTAACAAAATATAAGTGATATTCACACATTTCCAAGCATTTTTAAAACCGTAATTAACTCTTTAATTACATCAAGATTCACCATCCCCGAAACAATATATACATGTTCACCAAAATGATCATAACTTGAGCAATCAGATTCCAAATCATGCAAACTCAAGTCTCACGGTTTCCTTGATTAATGAGGAATATTATTCAAAGTGATAATTTCATTTTTAATTCTTTTAAATAGTAAAAAAATCACTCAAAACAGAGTTGCGTGAACAAAATGCGATAAAACATCACAAAACCAAAAATGCCCAAGTCATCTTAGATTTATGGACCATATCCAAAACCTCCAACTTGGATCTGATACCACTTGAACGATATCGAAAGAATCCTTAAACGCATCATGGAAGCGTAAGAATCACATCGTATATGATCGGGAGCGAGTAGTCGTACTAGTCACTCAGGGCATCGGAATTTAAAAAAATGAACGATGAAACTACATGATCTAAGAACACTTCTCAGATCATTTCATCTAAATCACAAACAAGTATTAAGTTTACCACTTAAAGCATGATTTTGATTGAATCTCTAAACGAAGAGACCTTCTGTCTGAAGTCCGATCCAATGGAGGAGACGCTTGCGAGTGCGTTGATGAAATGCGTGCTCCTCGCAATACATATTGATGATCCAAGTGATGAATATATTGACCTCGTCTCACAAGATCCATCAAATTCTTCACAATAGAGGCTCAGTGAAGGAGACGGCGATCCACGAGCAAACAATCCGACAACATAATGACGATGTGACGACGATGGTGAATCTCTATAGGGTTCCATGGTGGATGGTCACAATGAGAGAGATATAGATAGATTTGGCGTGTAGAGAGAGAGGGAGGGAGAGAGTATTAGTTGTTGTAATTTGAAGAGGGTTGTCTCTTCTTATATAGTATTTTAGGAGTCTATGGATCTCAATCCATGGATAATACAAAATCAATAGATGAGATTGACTTGTGTTTCTTTCGATGGTCATGATTTTGTTGTAAAACACAATAATAATTACTTTAATTAATTAAATATATATATTGAATCATCAATATAAATTAATTTCAAATTAAATTAATTATACATGAAGATAATAGGAATGAAATTAGCCTCCTTCCATAAACAGGGGAATGATGACCCATTCTTAATAGGAGTTGGCGGTTGTCCACCCTTCTTTTAAAGAAGTTGGCAATCTCCTCATAATCCGTAAGATTACATTATCCTATGGAAATCTCCAATATTTACAATAATATTTGTTGTAAATTATCTCCCAAAAATAATTCATAATTATTTTGTAAACATTACAATATTGCCATTGGAAATTTGTGAATCACATTCACAACCCAAAATAAAATGTAAATTACATTGTCAATTTATTGTCCAGTGTGAATCAATTTCACATCGACATTTTATTTTGTAAATTTTATTTATAATTTTCTCTCTCTTGTATATTTTAAATCACATTTACAATATATATGATTAATATGGATAATGCTATCCACGTTATTCATATCCATGATAACTAAATCACATTTAATCATATTGGATTTCTATTCTCATGTACCCTAATAATATGAATCACGTTCGCATTATTCGCATCTTTGATAATTTAATCATATTTAATTATCTTAGATAACTCTGCTTATAATATGAATCAAATTCATATTATTCATGATAATTAAATCACATTTAATTATCAAATTTCTCAATGCTCGGATACATATATCAATAGTGAAATTATCCTTGAACTCTTTCAAGGATAATGTACTTTGTCCGTGGCTACTTAGAGATAAGGACAAGGTGATTGTGCGTTCCACATATAGTGACTTGGATATTGAGATCATATCCAAACCATGATCTTGCAGACCTCCCATGGATGTTTAATTAAATCAAAATCGTAAATCTAATGTTTTCATTGCATTTGAATCACATTCAGATCATTATCCAACATTTCGACCAAGATCAAATTACTTCTCTATTGAGATGAGTCACTAAAATCCAAATCTATTTCATCACTCCTTAGGAATGGAAGCACCATGCTTTGACTTAACTTATCTAACACCTTAGGATCTCTATTCCTATGCAGAGGACCTACATCAAGAGGTTGGTTAGATATTAGCCTATTAGAGAAAGAATTTTCATCTCCTACTCAAGCTGGAGATCATATCTTAATAATCATTTGATGGTGCTTATGAGTCCTCAATCTAAATCTTTAGATATTCATCCAAGCACCAACCTCTATGATTCAACAATTGAATCTATAATTGTATGATTATCAAGATGGCAATGGTACATAACCCTAATTGTATTAAGAGACCTATTATGCAAATTAGTTATTCTTCATTTCGGATTAGGGAATGATATTTTATTATAACAATATTGCATAATGCTCATCGTGAGCTCGCATGTCCAACATTCCTACCATGCGAGTATACGATACACTGAACGGTATATTAGTCACTCCTCACCCAAATTCTTTGACAATATTTGTATACCTGATGAAATCCACACAATCATTGGGGGTGTTCAAAAAATCTGGGCCAAGCGAGTACTCTATTTGACCAATACACTTTGACCCTAAACTCACGGGTAGCCATTTGGAAATATCGTGTCGGGTACCCATTATGTCCTGACCCATGCCCCCATCCAAAAATTCCATGTGGATTAACAGATATCTGCGGGTACCCGATCAGAAGTTTTCACTTACTTATTGATTCAAAAGAATGCAAAAAGATAAATATGGTATAAATATAGTTATTGTATTATTGATATCTATTTTATGATAAAAATATAGTTATAAATACATATATCAATAACTTTGAAAATATAAGATCATACACTAAAAATGAAGGTGAATATGAAATCAATTGGATTTGATACGACTATTAGAAGATATATAAATATGCTATCTTAAATTTAAGTGCAAATGTAAATATCTGTTGTCATTTTGGTATGGATATAAATGTATATGGTGGATGATTGGTCGGGTCTACCTGGACTCGACCTTGAATCAACATGTAAAAGCTTGGACCCGACCCGGACAAGATTTATATATGGACCGAGCTAGGACCCCCCAATTTTTCAAAATTACAAAGTTGAGTCAGGTCCTGCCCAAACCCGTGGGAACTCTAGTTGACCCACCCTACCATGTCGTCACGTTAATTACTTTATAATTTATATATAACTATAAGATTACATCAAATTAGTATTAAAATAACAACTTATAATATAGTAAATAATATAAACGTATGAGATTGGTTTATCAAATTAGTATTAAAATCAATGCAACATGAGACAATATTATAGATTAAATAATATAATAGAAATAATATAATAACTACGCATCATACATTATGACTTAATCGGAAATAATATAACTAGAACAACTTAATATATTAGAATTATAATAACTGCATCATACATCATACACTAATTTATTTAATCAGAGATAATATAATGATATTATTATTTAATATAATAGAAAATAATGCGACATTCATCGTATGTTAATTTATTTAATCGGAAATAATATAATACAGTATAGTCCGTATTAATTTAATAATATAACTTTAACAATTTAATATACTACATGATGCAAATGTATTTATTAATTGCAATCGGAGTGAATCTAAAGTTTCGATTGGGATTTCTTCTCCATCGGATCCAAGGTATCCGCGTACACAAATAATTTCATCGTAGAACTCGTTAAAATTCTAATTGAATCTTTTTGCAAAATTTTTGAATAAGCGGAAATAATGATAAATCAAATACGAGACTACATATCCGCGGATAAAAACACTTTTCAGTGTTTCAGTCGAACAATCTTACAATAAATTATGAATAAACGGATGCGGTATCTCTACCGATATAAATAACTTTACCCTAGAAATCGACAGTAATATTTCAATTGAACACACCTACAATTGACACATTGTATAATGTATAATTAATATCCTCTTAATTAGGTGCGTATGTAATCTAATATATTTTTTATTTCCATGTGTATTTACTATCACAATTTCAACATTTATTAAAACTATCAAATAATACAAGAATATGATGATTGATTTTATAAACAACTTGCTTAATTTAATCGTATGCCCTTTAAAGAAATGTGAATAAATGGATGATATAAGGATCATTTTTTTCAGAAGAGATACCCGTGAGTACCTGTGTTACCCATTCAAATGAATTGGGTGCCCATTAGAAATGAGTATATGTTGGAACACGTCGGGTTGACCCGTAACCTGGTAATAAATAGACATGACGGGTCAACAGCGAACGGATTGGATATCGGCTATGATACGTATCCGAATCCATTTGTGCCCCAATGGCAACCTCGTCACAAGGAGAGAGGAGAGGGCTCCTGTGTCAATGCTTCCGATCAACACCGATCGGTGATACGCATTCCCCTCCCGTGTGGAAGGTTTATACAAGCATGCTACCGCTTCGCACGTCTGTCTTCCTCCTTCAAGCTTGGACTTGGGGACCTATCGGTGATTGTGACCGGAAACTTCAATTCACCGCCTGATGTGATGGTGTCTTCAACCCTCACAAATGACCCCATCCTATTCCTGCCAGATACAACGAACCTGCCACTTTTCGGAAACGGAATAAATACCCACATGCGAGATACCTGACGACCATCTATCTATGGTAGGGTTTTTTTGGTTGCTAGCTTGGGGTGGATTAGGATAAGCTAATATGAATAGTAGCTGTTTGAGATGATTATGATGGTTGATGAGGGTTGGAATAAAGAATGTGATGAGATATCACTGTGACTTATGATGGAATTCCAACCCAAGAGTAGAGATGGTAAACCGAGTTATCTCGAGGTAATCCAATTACCAAATAGACCCTGAGTGACACATACCCCCATTTCTCCATTTATGGAGCCACATCCTCCTAACAGCAAAGCACCTTCAAGACTGCTTACTTGTCTTCAATTTTTTTCAATCCAATCGTTACGGATGCCCCATGTATTTTACATAATTTAGACACGTACCAAACTACCCGTGACCACCGACCATCTCTTCGTATCGAAGTTCTAAAAAAACAAAGTTAAATCAAAACCCATTGTATGCTCACGTTCTTTCATTTTTTAATGTAATTTATCTAACTTATTTAGCTATATATTTATGCATTATTATTTATGATTTTTTTTTGAAAATAGATTTGACATAAAAAGTGATGATCAAGATTACAAAGAAACTGTTGGGAGACAAGCAACAAGCCGCCAATCCCTTTTTAGATAAAAAAATCCAATTCTTCGGAACACAACAGTTTCTTCGCAGCTTTGTTGCCCGTCTCCCAACAGTTTCTTTGTATATTGATCATCACTTTTTATGTCAAATCTCTTTACGAAATTTATTTTCCATGTTATTTATCACTTATTTTTATGATATTTTTGTTAATATTAAAACTATCCAATATGAGAATTATTGCTAACAAATCAATAATTAGATGTTGCATTGAAACTTGTTTTGCGAAGTTCATTCAATGAAAATTATATGGTTGTACACTTTGTACTCATTACGACAAAGGATCTCGTGATAGTCAATACAGTGTACCCATCAATGCATAATGTTCTCAACTTGTTGTTACTCTCATTGATGATTTTGTTATCAATGCGAATCTATATTGGATTATTTATACATAGGGATGGAAAATTTTATGAAAAATTGACAATTATATAACATGTTCTTTACACAATTCATTAGAATTATTTAGCTGCTATCTTCACTGAAGCATTAAAATGTATGCAATGCAATTGTCCGTAAACCTCTGGTATTATTATGAACTTATGCAAAATCTGCAGTTACAAAAATACTTGTATAAATTTCTCTATTTTACACAAATACACGTGTATTGTAAAAATATATCCAACAACACGGTTGCGGAATGGTATTTTCTTAAAAAAAGAAGTATAAAATGAGTGTTTATATATATATATATATAATATATATATAATTTATATGGGAAACTTGTAATCTTGCAGGTTTACGAGAATGCTTACATTAAAAACCCTTTATACGATAACACAATTTTTATATGGGGTTGATGGGGCTGCCCCCTGGGGCAGCCAACATGCCTGTCTCGTCTTATTTTTTTGTCAATTTTTTTATTTTTTATTTTTGAAAAATATCACCATATATATTCATCCATATATTCCTCCTATATGTCATTCGAATTTCGTCAGAATTAGAGACTCCTACGACCTTCATCCAGACATGGTCGACTTAAAAAATCCAGCGATCGTTTAAAAAATGACATCTGGATGGAGGTTGTAGGAGTCTCTGTTTCTCACGAAATTCGAATGACATATATGAGAGATATATATGGATGAATACACATAGTGATATTTTTCTAAAAAAATAAAATAAATTTACGAAAATAAGATGGGAGTTGGCTGCCCTAGGGACAACATTTTTTTTCTTTTTATATTTAATTTACAATCATACACCACAAAGGATCAAAGTTTGGAAAGAACCCAATAAAATCTGCCAATTACTATCTTTCCTATTATATGCCCCCAGTAATTCCCATATTTCCATTTTGAAATCTCTCTCTCTGCGTCTTTCACAGTCCACCTCCACCGCAACATCAACAGCTGCAGACTTCCCCTCCCCGTCTCCACCGCGTCCCTCCAGCCTCATCCTCCCTATATATATAGAGAGAGACTCGCTGGTGACGGCGGTCATGGGTGTGTGCGCGATGTGCTGCGGATCCAGTGCGGAGGAGGTGAAGGGCGACGGCAAGGGTGGGGAGGGGAAGGGCGGAGGCGGAGGAGCGAGGGACGCCAAGAAGGCCGCCTCCGCCTCCGCCCGCCTTCCCACAGGTGCCAACTATTCCCGATCCGCCTCATCTCTCCCTTCTCGAGGGGGAATTCTATCCGGATTCCCCTCGATTCGATCCGCATTTCGTGTGTTCCACTTCTCAGAATTAGGACTGATCTGCATTTCGATGACTGCGGGAATTCGGATTTTGATCTGCATTGTTTCCTCGTCGGAATTTGTCTTTCTGATGCGTCACTGGTTGGTTTGTTGATTTCGGCACATATGAGTTTCAGATTTGCGTGTTTTTTGTGCGCAGAGAAATCGAGCGCGCGACCGAATTCCAGTTCCAGAAGGGAAGCCGCGGCGCAGAAGGACGGCGACTCTGCCCACATCGCCGCGCAGACGTTCACCTTCCGGGAGCTGGCCGCGGCCACCAACAACTTCCGGGAGGATTGCTTGCTGGGAGAGGGAGGTTTTGGGCGCGTGTACAAGGGCCGTTTGCCAAATAGTGGGCAGGTTGGAGCTGTGAGAGTGTAAAGCTATTTTTTTGGAGGTTCGATTTGTGAGTGAAAATTGTTTCTTACTTCAGGCTGTTGCCGTAAAGCAACTGGATAGGAATGGGCTTCAAGGAAACAGGGAATTTCTGGTGGAAGTGCTTATGCTCAGCCTCCTGCATCACCCGAATCTTGTTAATTTGATTGGTTATTGCGCCGATGGGGATCAGCGGCTTTTGGTCTATGAGTTTATGCCTCTTGGGTCTCTAGAAGATCACTTGCATGGTGAGTTGCCATTTGCAAATACTTTATGTTCGTTCTTCTTATGTAGAAATTATCTCATTCAACTCTATGCACAGGGAATGATACTATTTCTAGATGTATTAGACACGTTTTTAATGAACTTGTAGATGTTGATTGCTTGCCAGCAGAGAAAACGTAGTTAAATTGAATTGGTGGTTGAATGTGTGCTGGTTTGTGATCCTATAATTCAATTCAAACTTCTGGTGTGCTGATTTGGTGGATATCTTGGGATCATTTATGTTCTTGTGCCTTGCACTAGAGAATGACGGGTTTCTTTTATACACACCTGAGTATTCAGCTCAAATGAATATGTTTAGGCCACAGGAATATTATGGACAACTTTATGGTTGGTTTCGACATTGTCAGGAATTAATGCATTTTCTTCCCTTAGTATAATTAAGAAACATATTTATGTTCATCTTTTTTTCAAAGATCACACCATTTATTTTCATAGTCTCTAGATTAGATTTCTGATAAACTTAGTATACATGGTTGTTGAAATGTATGGAATCATAATCAGTCTGTTTAGTCCGGTACATTGCAGATTTAGTTATGTGACCATTCCTGCATCGCCGGAAGACATAGCCCACCATCTTGAAAAGAGGATCTCGTTGTCTCGTCTACAAGCAGGGATGGGCTTATGCGGAAGTAGGTGCACGTTCCCATGTTCAGGCTTGCAGACAACACCCTTAAAAAATTCAGATTACAAGTCTATTTGTATCAAGATTAGTGGATCCATATGCATTTAAGGTGATCCGTCTACGGGGGAGTGGATGGTGCTACATAAACCCATTTAGGGTTGATGCTAATCTTCATCCTTTGTACTACCATTCTATTGGAGAAATCCATAACTGTCATTGAGGATGTAGCCCAGTTAAGGGTGGACCTCATAAATCTTGCTTCATGCTTACTTAGTTGTTTTTTATCCACAATCTACTTATCGACGCACGACAAACCGGTCTCAGAGCTTTCAGGTTTGTTTGAAGCAAAGAGTTAATAATGTCGCATAATCCGACAATCGAGATATTCATCGAGAGTAAGGACTTTGGCCTATAGCAAGTCAAGATGCCTGCCTTTCTTAAGCAATGAACCATCTGGCCCTTCTTGGATAATGAGAGGGCAAAGATGCTTGAGCCTAACCCTCATATTTGTTGGTATATGAAGGAAATACGCACTCGACAATTATGCTAAGCTTGGTAGACGAGAGTATTATAGAGTGCATATGAGAAGAAGATTGCTAAACTTACGTAGTTGAGACTTGGGATTTTTTTCATGATAAAGTCTCTAACCAACAAATTGCTGTTGAAGCAACGCATAGTCTCCAATATATATGCAAGAAGTAGTCCTTTGAAAGTGCATCTTGATCATTTGAATGCATTGTTTGTATATTTGAGAATTAAGTATGTTGAAACATATTATGAGTTCAGCATAGTATGAGGATGCTGCTTTGATCTTATTGGTTTCGCTCTCACTATCGTAAAAGAATTTTATTTAGTCCTTCATAGTCGACAGAGAAGAGGTTACCCTTGAAGAAGTTCAATAAAGTTATCATACTCGCGAGCTTTGCCACATGGCTTCTATGAATTGATGGGACACACAGGCTATGGGGTCGGTGACAACCTATGACAAGTATTAGGAGGGAAAGTTAAATATAAAATCAAAGAAAATTAATGTAAAGGACATCCGTAACTATTGCAAGGAATTGAGACATTGGAAGTAGGCCTGCTCAAAATAGAAAGAAAATACCATGGTTGTGTTGGATATGCGAGCCCACGACAAGCCATTATGCAATAAATGTTATTGCAAATATCATTCCCTGATCTGAAATGAAGAATAATTAATTTGCATAATAGGTCCCTTAGTACAGTTAGGGTTATGTACCATGACCATCTTAATGATCATACAGTTGTTGATTTAATTGTTGAATCATAGAGGTTGGTGCTTGAATGAATATCTAAAGAATTAGATTGAGGATTCATCGAGCACCGTCAAATGATTATTAAGAGAGGATCTTCAGCCTGAGAAGGAGATGTCAATTCTTTCTCTAAAGGATGATATCTAACCGACCTCTTGATGCATATCCTCTGCATAGGAATAGAGATTCGGTGGTGTTAGATAAGTTAAGTCAAAGAGTTGACTTAACGAGATCGAGATAACCAAAGATGTATGTCGTATGCTGTCATGATGTAGGCATGCATCCTCTGTGATCGGAGAAAATTTGTTACTATATGTCTAAATATGTAAATTTGGCAGACCAATAAGTTGGTGACCTAATCAAAGTCCATATACTGACACACTAGTGTGCATACAAAGGCATATGAGTAATACGATCTCTCAAATGGATCATAAAGGTTCATTTATTGGATCGGAAGACATGAGCTCACTCATGAGATATTGTGAATCAAATTCCGTGCATGTTCGTCTCGCTTTGGAAGCTTGACTGAATTTGTAGATTTGATATATGCTTTTGGAAAGTATATGATGAACACCTGGCTATGATATATGCTTTTAGAAAGTGTATGTTTGATACCAACTCCCAATAGTCAAATGAGAAACTTAATTATAAAACTATGAAGTGGACTGTGTAAAATTGATTTAATACTTTGGGTTCACTTTAGGTCTTCCAATATGCAGGATGTACATGTATTAAGAATACCTGAATGTGATGTTATCATAAACAATTGTATAAGCATGATGCTTCCATTCCTAAGGAGTGATGAAACGAGTCTAGATTTTAGTGACTTCTTTCAGTAGAGAAGTGATCTGATCTTAGTGATCTGAATGTGATTCAGATGCAATGAGAAGATTGGATCTACGGTTTTGATTTAATCAAACATCTATGCGAGGTCCGTAAAATGTGGATTTTGAGATGTGATCTCAATATCCAAAGTCACTATACGTGGAACAATACAATCGCACTATTCTTGAAAGAGTTCCAAATATCTACGGAGAAGCGCATTATTCTTGAAAGAGTTCAAGAATAATGCCATTGTTGATATTATATATGAGCATTGAGAAATGGATAATTAAATGTGATTTAATAATAATGAATATTATGAATTTCATTCATATTATAAGGAGAGTTACCTAAGATAATTAAATGTGATTTAATTATCAAAGATGTGAATAATGTGAATGTGATTCAAATTATTTGGGTACATGAGAATGGAAATTCAAGATGATTAAATGTAATTTAATTATCATGGATATGAATAATGTGGATAACACTATCCATATTAATCATATATATTATAAATATAATTTATAATTGTTGAAATAAATATATCACTTTGTCTATTTCATATGTTATGCTTTTTCTCTGGGTACTTATCATGTAATTAACCCAAGGGAGAAAACATAACATATGAAATAGACAAAGTAATATTATTTCAGCAATAATATGTTAGAGAGAGCCTATTGTAATTTATATTTTTTGGTTGATTATTGATGTGAATTGGATTCACATTGGATAATTAATTGAAAATACAATTTACATTTTATTTTGAGTTGTGAATGTGATTCACAAATTATTTAAGGTATGATTGTAATATTAAAAAAATTAATTTAGAATTATTTTTGTGAATTAATTTACAACAAAGTTGTTGTAAATAAATATGAAAGGATCAGAGAAGCCACCACCATCCATTTAATGGATGGTGGACGACTACCCTTGACTTGGTCCCAAGGGTGGTCGTCCCCCTTTTAGGGAGGTCGGTGGTCTCCTTCCTAATCCTTTTATGAATATTAATTTAGTTCAAATCAATATATATTTAATTTAATCTAAATTAATTGTTGTTGTGTTTTCACAACAAGATCATGGCCATTGGAAGAAGCACAAATCAATCTCATCAATTGGATTTGTATGCACATGAATTGGGATCCATGGACTCCCAAAATACTATATACGAAGAGGCACCCCTTACTCTTCTAGTTACATCAACAATTGCTCTCTCTCTCATTCTCTACACGCCAAGTCTCTCTCTCTCTCTCTTTCTCTCTCTTATTATGGTCGTCTACCTTGGAGCCCTATAGAGAGTTGTCATCATCGCAACATCATCGTTATGCTGCCAGATTGTTTGCTCGTGGATCTCCGTCTCTTTTGGTACGCCTCGCTCGTGTAGAAGACACCGGATATCGATAGATGATATCAGGAGATTCGTCGCTTGGATTACCAACATGGATTGCAGGATCAAGTGTCTCATCAACGCGCTAGCAATCGTTTCCTCCGTCGGATCGGACATGAGACAAAAGGTCTCTTCCTTTATAGACTTGATCGCAACCGCACTTCAAGAGGTAAACATAATACTTGTTTCTGGTTTAGATGAAACGATCCGAGAAGTGTTCTTAGATCATGTGGTTTCATCGTTTGAAATTTTTTAAATTTCGCTACCTCGAGCGACTAGTGCGACTAGTCGCTCTCGATTGCATATGATGTGTTCCTCATGCTTCCATGATGCACTTAAGAATCTTCCCATATCCTTCATGGTGTTATAGTGGCTTAAGGAAGAAATGTTCCAGTGACTATGACATACTAACTAATATGAACTAAACAATGAAGATATACGACTTCTTAATTCTGGTTGTTCTTATCATACGAACCTTCACAAAGATTGATTATCAACCAATGTAAACATCAATGGTGGAAACATCGTTATGGAGAATAATGTACCATGCAAAATTATTAGTATATGTTTTGTGAAAATCAAGAGGCATGATAAGATGGTGATGACATATTCAAAAGTTCACCTTGTTACATAGTTGAGAAAGAATTTGATAAGACTGATATCTCTTAGACCTCGTTCGGTTGGAGGGTTAACCCCTCCTTGGGGGGGTTTACCCTCTAAAACCCACCCATTCTCTCACTTGTGGGGCCCACTAGCCCCTCTTCTTTTATACATTAAATAAATAATTTCTCTTCCATCCATTTCATCAAAAATAATATATTATACCATCATATCATCTAGAAATTATAAACTACTCAACTTCTACTCACTTTTTCAAACTTCAATATAATCACATCTAGGGTTGGCTATCGAGCCCAATGAGCCGAGCCAACCCCTGGCTCGAGCTTGAACTCATTAAGCTCAACTGAACTCGAGCTCGAGCTCGGGCTCGTTCGAGCCCAACCAAGTTGGCTCGGGCTCGGGCTTGATGAGCTCGAGCCCTTATCGAGCTGGCTCGGGCTCGAGCCGAGCCCCTTAATTGACTCCGTCCAGGTTAGTAGGGATGAATGATGCCCACTCCCCGCCTCTTATAGGAAATCTCAGCCCTCGGCTTCTTAGAGCTGCACGATGTGGTACTAAAGAGGAGTCACCACCGCTCCACCGGCAAAGCACGAGCCGTTGGAGATATATTTTGGAGAAATTATAATCGGGCCCTCGATGTTCATCGATTTGCTACAGGTCCAAGCACGTGAAAAATCACATGAGCTGCACATATCTTGGAGTAAATTGCACGGAAGTCTACATCTTTTGCCAATTGCAAGCAGATCTAGTAACTGGAGAGGTACGTGCTGCACCACGTGAAGCTTGGGGAAATTTTGTGCAAAAGCCCATCATAATTTGCAAGTTATGCACATGCTTTAAAATTTCCTAATAATTGCTCGAGCCCAAGGAAGGCTTTTTAAGGTTTACTTTTATTTGATTTGTATTATATATAAATATATGTATACATATTTCTTATCGAGCCCCTTATTGAGTTATCGAGCCGAGCGAGGCTCGGCTCGGGCTCGGCTCGTTAAGCTATCGAGCCCACAATTCTGGCTCGAGCTCAGCTCAATAGCCTAATGAGCCAGGCTCACGAGCCCTTATCGAGCCGAGCCCGAGCCTGGCTCATCGAGCCGTGACTCGATAGCCAGCCCTAATCACATCACAATAACTACTCACTTTTTCAAACTTCAATACGATCATATCACAACAAACCTACTCAACCACTAAGCCTCTATCCAAACATCAAAACACAAAAACGGTTTACCCTCCCCCAGTTTAACACGGGCTAACCCGGTAACCAAACTGTGAACCCCCTAGGATCCGGGTACCCGTTAATCACACATTTTGCATTACAACATTCATTTCTATCGCATTAAGTAACTGAAAGTACGGGGAAATTTTCCGCGCGAATAATTTTCCACATGACATTCACAATCAACATTTATAACCACAACACATAGAACAATGGTCACCAAAATCTTATTTCATTTCATTAACTTCCATATATTTTATATGTACAAAGTCTGACAGTACCTACAGTATATCCCAAAATCTGACTGAAGAGAAAGAAACATAATACATTGTAAATTGAACAAAAACTGGCACAAAATAAACCATACCGTTGGGTATAAAATTTATCTTCTGGACCCATGTATAGCTATTGAACTGCAGGCTGTTTGCCTGCCAAGCATGCAAGGAAGAAAAGGCGTCAGCGGTTGCTGGTACCTCCCAAAAACTTATATAAAAATAACAGGCATTTATTATTTACAAAAGAAAGCAAGTAGAGAGGCATGAGCAACTCAAATTTAAAATTTATTTCTACTTGCAAATGTAAAAGGTTTCCAAATTTATAGCAAGCACCTCTTATGATCAGCCATTATCCCAACATTTCCCACATGAGTATATTTCTATGGTGACTAATTGATCATAAGAATGTATATTTTGTTCTCATATTACTCAGAGATCATATTTTTGGATTTTGATGATGGAAAAGATAAGATGAGAAGATATAATGGTTTATTTAATTCTGAAGTCTAGTTACTCCTTTAAATTAGTGGATAGTCTGTGGTCTTGGTTCTTGTGAAACCTCACACTATGACTCTAAGACTTGGGGAATGTCTTAGGGTTGGGGGGCCTCCGTAGGCATGCGGTGTTGTGTAATGCATCCTAACTAAGTTCCCAACACGTCCACTAACTCAAAGGGATTTTGAATCAGATTAGTATCTTTTCCAGTTACTCAATTTTAATTATAATCCCTTAAAACCTTAGGTGCAACAGTCTCAGATGTAACTCTAGATGGTATGGATATAGAGATGGATGATCTGGATGTAGAATCAATCCCTTCAAACCTTAGTGCAACAGTCTCAAATGTAACTCTAAATGATATAGATATAGATATGGATGATCTGGATGTAGAATCGCCAAGTCTGTTGGCGAAGAAAAACTCAAGCGGTGAAGAAGCCAACAAAAGGCTCTTCCGTCTCGCCCTCTAATTGGAAGGACGGTCCAATAGAGGGATAGGTCTACACTCCCAAACTACGCCACTGAGACGGGTGAGAGAGACTTCCCGGAAAAGTCGCTCTAGAAAACAGCCCGACCGGTAACGGGCAACCGAGCTCGTACGTAAAACTGAAAACCAAGGATCCCCCGCCTGGGTATCCTAAAACAGGGTCAGCGGAATGGTCTAAAGTCGGGATCCCAACGAGGTGCAAAAACACTGTGAGCTCACGTTAAAAACCGAAGGAGGACTGGGATCCTAGACCCGCGCACTAGGCGACCGCTGCCCTAACTGGGCTTCCTTTCCTTCCGCCCAGTTGAGGGTCACCGCGCCCTCGCACAGTCAGGTGTAGGAGTCACCATGACCGGCATTATTGATTAATTTCCATTATTGATTCACAATTAATCATTTATCCAAGTCAACCCCCCTTAGACATATCAGAGTAAGGTCGTATGTTCCCTCCTACTTGATATTCAATATTAACCAATGTAGTCTGGGTTCCAACCTTCACTCATATACCTAGTAGAATCCTAAATCACAGAATATAAGTCTCGATTAAAAGAGATTGCAATCGAGTCAATAATCACCATGGCCAAGGATAAGAGTGCCAAGGTATGCTACTCATGTGAAATTATTGTTTGACTACTCATTTAAGCTATCAACTTTGCTTTAGGTACATATAGAAGTGGAAAGATGCTACTCATGTGAGACTATTGGTATGCACTTCTTACTTGATAAAGAAAAATGAAATTTTTAAGTAGAGTCATCTCCATGTATTCTTTTCCTCCAAAGAGATCTGCCTTGGGTCGTTCTCAGATTTAGATCCATTGTAAAAGAGTTGTTGACTAATGATTATAGTCAGGAATCATTCATTCATTTTTTTTATAGACATGTTATAAAGATAATCAGTGATTTTCTTAATTGAAATAGAAATGCTAGGCATGAGTTATTAAAGGTTAAATTAAGTTCACGAGTTACTGAATGTTATAATTTCGAAGGTGATCAAAGAACATATTGTAAACAAGGACTTATGAGATATCAAAAGTTAGTAAGTCTTTCTCCCAACTTTCTCCTTTTTTTTTTGCCAACTCCACTTATAGTCTGGAACTGCATATCAATTATGAGATATCAACCCCACATATATTCTGGAACTACTTATGAGATATCAAATGTTAAACTTCTGTTCCACTAGATTATGATAAGCAATGTATAGAACAAGGGACCATCCATCACCTAAAAGTTTTAAAGTTTTTTTTTTTGAAATAGCATAACGAGTTTGGTCTACAAATGATATGTATTGCTGAAGCTTTCAATAGATAACACCTTATATAACTTATTGTACAGATTAAAAAGAAACTTCTAGTATCAAAAATTGATAAGATCCATAGAAGCTACCTATCAATGACGGAGCATATTTGGAAGTTTTAAAAAAAATACTGTAATCTAATAGACTGTTTCTGGAGATGACCATTTTTTTTTTCAAAACTTTGGGGTTAGTAACTGCTGTGTATTTCTGAAGTTTCTTAAGATCGAATTTAAATGCTAATTTTGATCATGCAATAATATATTAAGAAGTAAATTGATTACTTGGTCAGTGGATGCAACCTTCTGGAGAGCATGTGTACAAGATTCGTTAATAACAGAATCCAATTCATATTAATTACGTATATGTCTGGTCCATGTTCTAATAATAAGTAAGAAAATTTGGAACCACAAGAAAGATTCTAAAGAAACGAATCTGTGGAGCATCAACAACATGCACCACCAAATCGTGAATCATTCCAACCTTTCCCAATTATCCTACAAATAATTTCTTTCACAATTCTTATCACTTCTTTTTGTGGATCCCCAACACCCAATATTGGCTTACCATGTGTGGTTATACATGCATGGCAGCAAAAGAAGATAGGATTATACAAAAAAAAACAAGTATAATAGGCATGCATGGCAGCAAATTGGGGAATAGGAGAGTACCTCTTGATTTTTCCCCAAAATCTGGAGATAAACAAGCATGCAGTAGGTCTTCTAGCCTTGCAACTGCAATACAATTGTTGGAGAAGATCTTTGACCACACAACAAGGGCTTCCACCACCTTTGGTGCTTCAAAAGGAGCAGCAGAGCAGTTTTCAAGGCTGCTAAAAAAAATTTCAGCAGTGGATTTCGTTGAAATGGAGCAGGAGTAACAGACTGTGGGATGGAGTTCCAGCAGGGGAAGAAGAAAACAAAGTTTAGGAAATTCAAGGTCCATCGGCTGAGAGATTTGGGATATTTATAGGGTCAAGGAAAGCTTGTAAGTGTACATGTGGAGGAATTGTTGGGTCCAAGTGGAGTACAACAAAGAGGGCCGAGTGTTGGCAAGAGGATGAATATAATATATATTTTTTTACAAACAGTAGCTGTCTGCTACTGTACTTAAATTTTATTTTATTTTATTTTTTTTTTAAAAAAACAAGGCTCTATCAACTTAAAGTTGATCGTATGTGCACCTCGGGTCTCGGATTTTGACGCGCAATATCTTGTTTTGATCGTCTTTCAACGACGATCAAAATGAGTATAATATTGATATACTTTCGGTTGGGTTTTGAACCCCCGAAATTTTCGGATACGGTTTTTGTTTAAGGTTAAATTTTACGAATTAAAAATATCAAACAACCTCCGATTGACGAACGGTCAATTCCGTTGGTCTCGTATCGTCGAATCGGATCTAATGACGGTCTCGGTTTGTTTTACGGTTTCCGAATTTGCATCGCGGCTTTTTGCGGCGCGTATTACAAAGCGACCGATTTTTGGTCGATTTCGTCCGAACGACTTTTGATTCACTACTAATTGGTCGTTTTAGGTTGTTTAGTATTGACCGTCAATGTTATTGGGTTCATTAGACCCAAAATCGGACGAGTTCGGGTTTACTCAAATTCCCGGATGTTACAATTATAAAAACCTCAAAGGGAGTCTCGTCCTCGAGACTCGAGTCAAGGTTAATAGGTATCTTGTTTGGATTTAATATGATCATAAAAACCTCAAAAGGTTTTGAACCCATAAAAACCTCAAAGGGAAAACTAGCCATATATTAATCATGTATTTAATTATAAAAGCTTGTTTTGATGCTTACATCAGAAAAGCTGCGGGTATCGTGCCCGCATGTCGGCTTCGGTCTCCCACGTCGCTTCCTCGACACCGTGTCGATGCCACAGCACCTTGACCAATGGAATTTCTTTGCTGCGAAGCTTCTTCACAGTACGATCAAGTATCTGGACGGGCCTCTCCTCGTATGTCAAATCAGGCTCCATGTCTAGATTTTCGTAGCTGATGACGTGACAAAGATCGTGTACATACTTCCTCAAGTTGGATACGTGAAAGACATCATGGATGGATGAAAGATGTGGAGGAAGGGCTACTCGGTAAGCAACCTTCCCTACTTGAGCCAGAATCTCAAAGGGTCCAACATATCGTGGCGCCAACTTGCCACGAACCCCGAATCTCTGCACTCCCTTCATGGGAGATACACGAAGAAATACCCAATCTCCCACCTATAATTTATGGGAATATAATTAGTATGAGATTTAGTTGAACATGTATATATATCATAATTGAGTGGATGAAGAGGAATAATTAGATTACCTGAAACTCTAAGTCTCTCCTCCGACGGTCTGCATAACTCTTCTGGCGGCTCTGTGCCGTCAGAAGCCTCCGTCTCACAAGATCAACAGCTCTCGCAGTCTCCTCCAGGAGATCTACGGAATAGAGAGCATGATCACCTACCTCACGCCAACTGAGAGGTGTGAGGCATCTCCGCCCATATAGGGCTTCGAATGGTGCCATGCCGATACTGGAGTGATAGCTGTTGTTGTACGTGAACTCCACTAACGGTAGATGGTCCTTCCAGGACCCTTTCCACTCCAAAGTGCATGCGCGAAGTAGATCCTCAAACGTCTGAATGGTGCACTCACTCTGTCCATCTGTCTGCGGATGGTATGCAGAATTCATCTTCAGCTCTGTCTGTAGTGTTGACATGAACTGATGCCAATAATGAGATGTAAATCTCGAATCCCTGTCAGACACCACCTCTCGTGGTATACCATGCAGCCTGATAATGTTCTGCACATAGAGCTTGGCCAATCTGGATGGAGTGTAAGTCGTTTTGACAGGTATGAAATGGGCTGACTTGGTCAACCTATCAACAACGACCCAAATGGAATCATGGCCACCTGGTGTCTTCGGCAGACCTGTGACAAAATCCATAGAAATGCTCTCCCACTTCACTCGGGAATGGGGAGAGACTGCAATAATCCTGGCGGTCTCCTGTGCTCAGCCTTGACCATCTGACAGGTCATGCATCTGCTGACATGTAGCGTCACATCGCGCTTCATTCCATCCCACCAAAAATGTCGACGCAGATCACGGTACATCTTCGTACTACCTGGATGGATAGATAACCGTGAACTGTGTGCCTCGTCCAAAATGTCTCTGCGAAGCTGCTCATCATTGGGTACAACGACCCGTCCTGCCTTCCATAAAATAGACTCCATCACAACAAAGTCGTCAAATTCGTCCTTGACGGCGCGCATGTATCTATCTCGGATCCAATGATCTATCTTCTGGCCTTGGACAATGCGATCCCACAAACTGCTGAATCGTGGAGGTACGATAGTAGAAATGGATGCGCTCTCCTGAGGATGCCAATCGGTCAAAGCAGTCAGCGTATCCCATATATATAGCTAGTTCGCCGGACCATCAGCATGCGCTCTCCTGCTGAGTGCATCAGCCACCACGTTTCGCGTACCAGGATGGTAAGAGATCATGCAATCATAATCCTTCAGTAGCTCGAGTCATCTGTGCTGCCTCATGTTCAGCTCTTTCTAATCAAAGGTATACTTTAGGCTCTTGTGATCCGTGAAAATTTTCAAAATTCACCCCATATAAATAGTGGTGCCATATCTTCAAGGCGAATACAACTGCCGCCAACTCCAAATCCTGCGTGGGATAGTTCCGTTCGTGCGGTCTCAACTACCGTGATGCGTAAGCAATCACCTGTTCTCTCTGCATCAACACTGCTCCTAGACCTTCTCCAGATGCATCTGTATAGACTACATAATCCTGAGTGCCTGAAGGAAGAGCAAGAATAGGCGCTGTAGTCAACCTCTCCTTCAGTGTCTGGAAGGCCTGCTCACAAGAATCGTCCCAAATAAATGGAACTCCCTTCTGCGTTAACCGTGTCAGAGGACGAACGATGCGCGAAAATCCGTTGACAAAGCGTCCGTAATAACCTGCTAGCCCAAGGAAGCTCCGAATCTTCGTAACAGTTTTGGGCTGCTCCCAAGACATGACTGCATCTATCTTCGCAGGATCAACTGCAATGCCTGCTCCAGAAATGACATGCCCAAGAAATGAGACCTGAGATAACCAGAACTCGTATTTGCTCAACTTGGCATATAGCTTGTGCTCCCGCAATGTTTCCAAAACAATCCGTAGATCATTCGCATGATCCCATTCATTCCGCGAATAGATGAGCACATCGTCAATGAATACTACTACAAGCTTGTCCAAGTATGGACGGAAGATCCTATTCATCATATCCATGAAAGCCGCAGGTGCATTGGTGAGCCCAAACGGCATCACCATAAACTCGTAGTGTCCATAGCGAGTCCTGAAGGCTGTCTTCGGAATATCCGATTCGCGGATCCTCAGCTGATGATAGCCGGAGCGAAGATCGATCTTCGAGAACACCGAAGATCCTTGGATGATCAAATAAATCATCGATGCGCGGCAAAGGATAACGGTTCTTCACCGTTCTCTTGTTCAACTGCCTGTAATCGATGCATAACCTCATGGATCCGTCCTTCTTCCTGACAAATAGAACCGGAGCACCCCAAGGTGAAGTGCTCGGCCTCACGAATCCCAATTCAAGTAACTCCTGTAACTGCACCTTCAGCTCCCTCAACTCAGCTGGTGCCATGCGATATAGTGCCATAGAGATCGGTTGTGTATCTGGCAGCAATGTGATCTCGAACTCAATCTCTCTCTCAGGAGGTAATCCTGATAGCTTATCAAGAAAACATCTGGGTATTCTGATACTACTCGGATATCCTGTATCATCGGCTCCTGATCAGACACCTCCCGAACGAATGCAAGATATGAATCACAACCCTGATCGACAAGTCGCTGGGCTCGCAACACTGAATTGTACTCCATGGTGGAGTCATGTATAGTACCCTCAAAAGTAAACTCGGGTAAATCTGGGATTCTGAAGACAACCGTCTTCCTAAAGTAACCAATAAGTGCATGATGATTGGATAACCAATTCATGTTCAAACTCAAGTCGAACTCATCAAGCTGTAGAGGTAGACAATCTGCGATCATCTCGTGAACGCCAATCAATATGGGTAAGTGCCTAACTATCACGGAAATGATCAACAACTGGCTGTCTTGCCCTCGGATATGATATGGAGAAGAGAGAGTCTCTGCGACTCTACTTAAGGAAACTAGTAGTCTCGAAGCAAGAAAAGAATGTGTCGCACCAGAATAAAATAGATCATGTAAAAGTTGATAAGAGTAGTCAGTATGTGTGCTAGTTGGTTAGTCGTCTCCTGTTCTAGTCGGGATGACATGGCTCTGTATGAGAACCATAGAAGTACCACTTGAAGATACTTATAATATATGTTTTTTTTTCTTCTTGGGATATAATATGAAGATTAATGAAATTGGTGACATCTGTGGTAATTGAATCTGAATGTCATATTTCCCTTCTCGGACTCACGACAAGTCGGAAGACTGCCGCTATCCGAGAACTCAATGCGATCGGAATTGAAATACTGCAAATGTGCGTATCGGGGTACCACTGCTCTGATACCAAACTGTGAACCCCCTAGGATCCGGATACCCGTTAATCACACATTTTGCATTACAACATTCATTTCTATCGCATTAAGTAACTGAAAGTACGGGGAAATTTTCCGCGCGAATAATTTTCCACATGACATTCACAATCAACATTTATAACCACAACACATAGAACAATGGTCACCAAAATCTTATTTCATTTCATTAACTTCCATATATTTTATATGTACAAAGTCTGACAGTACCTACAGTATATCCCAAAATCTGACTGAAGAGAAAGAAACATAATACATTGTAAATTGAACAAAAACTGGCACAAAATAAACCATACCGTTGGGTATAAAATTTATCTTCTGGACCCATGTATAGCTACTGAACTGCAGGCTGTTTGCCTGCCAAGCATGCAAGGAAGAAAAGGCGTCAGCGGTTGCTGGTACCTCCCAAAAACTTATATAAAAATAACAGGCATTTATTATTTACAAAAGAAAGCAAGTAGAGAGGCATGAGCAACTCAAATTTAAAATTTATTTCTACTTGCAAATGTAAAAGGTTTCCAAATTTATAGCAAGCACCTCTTATGATCAACCATTATCTCAACATTTCCCACATGAGTATATTTCTATGGTGACTAATTGATCATAAGAATGTATATTTTGTTCTCATATTACTCAGAGATCATATTTTTGGATTTTGATGATGGAAAAGATAAGATGAGAAGATATAATGGTTTATTTAATTCTGAAGTCTAGTTACTCCTTTAAATTAGTGGATAGTCTGTGGTCTTGGTTCTTGTGAAACCTCACACTATGACTCTAAGACTTGGGGAATGTCTTAGGGTTGGGGGGCCTCCGTAGGCATGCGGTGTTGTGTAATGCATCCTAACTAAGTTTCCAACACGTCCACTAACTCAAAGGGATTTTGAATCAGATTAGTATCTTTTCCAGTTACTCAATTTTAATTATAATCCCTTAAAACCTTAGGTGCAACAGTCTCAGATGTAACTCTAGATGGTATGGATATAGAGATGGATGATCTGGATGTAGAATCAATCCCTTCAAACCTTAGTGCAACAGTCTCAAATGTAACTCTAAATGATATAGATATAGATATGGATGATCTGGATGTAGAATCGCCAAGTCTGTTGGCGAAGAAAAACTCAAGCGGTGAAGAAGCCAACAAAAGGCTCTTCCGTCTCGCCCTCTAATTGGAAGGACGGTCCAATAGAGGGATAGGTCTACACTCCCAAACTACGCCACTGAGACGGGTGAGAGAGACTTCCCGGAAAAGTCGCTCTAGAAAACAGCCCGACCGGTAACGGGCAACCGAGCTCGTACGTAAAACTGAAAACCAAGGATCCCCCGCCTGGGTATCCTAAAACAGGGTCAGCGGAATGGTCTAAAGTCGGGATCCCAACGAGGTGCAAAAACACTGTGAGCTCACGTTAAAAACCGAAGGAGGACTGGGATCCTAGACCCGCGCACTAGGCGACCGCTGCCCTAACTGGGCTTCCTTTCCTTCCGCCCAGTTGAGGGTCACCGCGCCCTCGCACAGTCAGGTGTAGGAGTCACCATGACCGGCATTATTGATTAATTTCCATTATTGATTCACAATTAATCATTTATCCAAGTCAACCCCCCTTAGACATATCAGAGTAAGGTCGTATGTTCCCTCCTACTTGATATTCAATATTAACCAATGTAGTCTGGGTTCCAACCTTCACTCATATACCTAGTAGAATCCTAAATCACAGAATATAAGTCTCGATTAAAAGAGATTGCAATCGAGTCAATAATCACCATGGCCAAGGATAAGAGTGCCCAAGGTATGCTACTCATGTGAAATTATTGTTTGACTACTCATTTAAGCTATCAACTTTGCTTTAGGTACATATAGAAGTGGAAAGATGCTACTCATGTGAGACTATTGGTATGCACTTCTTACTTGATAAAGAAAAATGAAATTTTTAAGTAGAGTCATCTCCATGTATTCTTTTCCTCCAAAGAGATCTGCCTTGGGTCGTTCTCAGATTTAGATCCATTGTAAAAGAGTTGTTGACTAATGATTATAGTCAGGAATCATTCATTCATTTTTTTTATAGACATGTTATAAAGATAATCAGTGATTTTCTTAATTGAAATAGAAATGCTAGGCATGAGTTATTAAAGGTTAAATTAAGTTCACGAGTTACTGAATGTTATAATTTCGAAGGTGATCAAAGAACATATTGTAAACAAGGACTTATGAGATATCAAAAGTTAGTAAGTCTTTCTCCCAACTTTCTCCTTTTTTTTTTTTGCCAACTCCACTTATAGTCTGGAACTGCATATCAATTATGAGATATCAACCCCACATATATTCTGGAACTACTTATGAGATATCAAATGTTAAACTTCTGTTCCACTAGATTATGATAAGCAATGTATAGAACAAGGGACCATCCATCACCTAAAAGTTTTAAAGTTTTTTTTTTTTGAAATAGCATAACGAGTTTGGTCTACAAATGATATGTATTGCTGAAGCTTTCAATAGATAACACCTTATATAACTTATTGTACAGATTAAAAAGAAACTTCTAGTATCAAAAATTGATAAGATCCATAGAAGCTACCTATCAATGACGGAGCATATTTGGAAGTTTTAAAAAAAATACTGTAATCTAATAGACTGTTTCTGGAGATGACCATTTTTTTTCAAAACTTTGGGGTTAGTAACTGCTGTGTATTTCTGAAGTTTCTTAAGATCGAATTTAAATGCTAATTTTGATCATGCAATAATATATTAAGAAGTAAATTGATTACTTGGTCAGTGGATGCAACCTTCTGGAGAGCATGTGTACAAGATTCGTTAATAACAGAATCCAATTCATATTAATTACGTATATGTCTGGTCCATGTTCTAATAATAAGTAAGAAAATTTGGAACCACAAGAAAGATTCTAAAGAAACGAATCTGTGGAGCATCAACAACATGCACCACCAAATCGTGAATCATTCCAACCTTTCCCAATTATCCTACAAATAATTTCTTTCACAATTCTTATCACTTCTTTTTGTGGATCCCCAACACCCAATATTGGCTTACCATGTGTGGTTATACATGCATGGCAGCAAAAGAAGATAGGATTATACAAAAAAAACAAGTATAATAGGCATGCATGGCAGCAAATTGGGGAATAGGAGAGTACCTCTTGATTTTTCCCCAAAATCTGGAGATAAACAAGCATGCAGTAGGTCTTCTAGCCTTGCAACTGCAATACAATTGTTGGAGAAGATCTTTGACCACACAACAAGGGCTTCCACCACCTTTGGTGCTTCAAAAGGAGCAGCAGAGCAGTTTTCAAGGCTGCTAAAAAAAAATTTCAGCAGTGGATTTCGTTGAAATAGAGCAGGAGTAACAGACTGTGGGATGGAGTTCCAGCAGGGGAAGAAGAAAACAAAGTTTGGGAAATTCAAGGTCCATCGGCTGAGAGATTTGGGATATTTATAGGGTCAAGGAAAGCTTGTAAGTGTACATGTGGAGGAATTGTTGGGTCCAAGTGGAGTACAACAAAGAGGGCCGAGTGTTGGCAAGAGGATGAATATAATATATATTTTTTTACAAACAATAGCTGTCTGCTACTGTACTTAAATTTTATTTTATTTTATTTTTTTTTTAAAAAAACAAGGCTCTATCAACTTAAAGTTGATCGTATGTGCACCTCGGGTCTCGGATTTTGACGCGCAATATCTTGTTTTGATCGTCTTTCAACGACGATCAAAATGAGTATAATATTGATATACTTTCGGTTGGGTTTTGAACCCCCGAAATTTTCGGATACGGTTTTTGTTTAAGGTTAAATTTTACGAATTAAAAATATCAAACAACCTCCGATTGACGAACGGTCAATTCCGTTGGTCTCGTATCGTCGAATCGGATCTAATGACGGTCTCGGTTTGTTTTACGGTTTCCGAATTTGCATCGCGGCTTTTTGCGGCGCGTATTACAAAGCGACCGATTTTTGGTCGATTTCGTCCGAACGACTTTTGATTCACTACTAATTGGTCGTTTTAGGTTGTTTAGTATTGACCGTCAATGTTATTGGGTTCATTAGACCCAAAATCGGACGAGTTCGGGTTTACTCAAATTCCCGGATGTTACACAAACGCACCCTAGAGTATTGGACTAGAAAGGATATAACTACAATGTTGCATGAGTGTTTCAGGTAGCCAAAGAAGCGACGATCTTCATCCAATGTATCAATCAGAAGACCCTATCTCTAGGGATCTACACTAATTGACTCTGTTAAAGTTATATCCCCAACTGCAAAAATCTGATTTTCAATTGTGTTACATGCAGTTAGGGCACATGACTTACAAAAAAGTGGACACCTCAATCAGAATATTCTTCTCAAAGATCTTAAAGTATTAAACTAGATTTTTTTGTACACATACATCTTTAGAAAGCAACATAAGAAGTAGTTTAATAAAGAAATTCACAAGATGGAGGAGACACTTGATAAGATCCATGTTGATTTCGGGGACCCCTCCTCAATCTTTGGGATGTATCGGATATTTATTGTCCATAACAGATGATGAAGCCATGGTGGTTTGAGATTTCACGATGAAGCACGAGAATGGGGCATGCAAGACTTTTAGTGAGAACAATTTTAGTGGAGAATCAGAGGTCAATGAAGATCAAATTCTAATATTAATTTAGAATTCTATTCATCACAATTCAAGTTCTGCGAGGAGGTGGGTATTGCGACACATCACACTATCAGAGAAATGCTACAACATAATAGTATTGCAATACAAATAAATACAATGTTCTGAAGAGACAAAAATGCATGCTTCAAATGCTGGTTTTGATGGGAAATTCCGAGCTGAAGCCATGAATCTAGTTTGTTATTTGGTGAATCGAAGTCATGTATCTGCTAGTAACTGCGAGATGCAGTTAAGGCTTGAGGCATCGTTTGATAATCATGCTAATTATTCTATTTTGTGTGTCTTTGGTTGTGCTATACATTATCATGTTAGTGATGAGAAGTCAATATCAATGACAAAGAAAGGGGTATTTACAAGTTATGGTGAATGAGTAAAAGGTAGAATCATGTCTCATTATGAGCATATATATTCAATTTAGGTTGTATATATGTGCATGTGTGTGCACATATCTATAATATGTATGCATATATATAGAGAGAGAGATGTGTATATGCACAGTGTTTAAAAACACACACATACATACAACACCTTGATTTTTCAGGAAGGTGAGTAGGCAAATGCATGGTACTTGAGGCATTTTGGGTCCCTTAGCGCCTTGGAGCTCCCCTTGCCGTTTACATCATTGTTATGAGATGAATATCCAATCTTAGGGCTATTTGTTGTTTTGGAACATGAATAATCTGTATGCTAGGAATTTATCTTTAAAGTAAACTGACTTTCTTTCGGGTTACATATTTTATCTTGTATTGCATTTGTTGAGAAGAGGAACGGATGAGATGTTTATTCCATAGAGCTAGGGTCTCTCATACAGAGAGAAAACTCTAGAGAGTACAAGAGTTACGGAATCCGAAGGGTCACAGGAGATTACGGAACTTGAAGGGTCACAGAGGGTTACGGAACCCGAAGGGTCATGGGGTATTACGGAACTTGAAGGGTCACAGAGGGTTACGGAACCCGAAGGGTCATGGGGTATTACGGAACCTGAAGGTTACAAATATAAATGTAAATATGACCTCGTTCGAGGACGGGTCTGCGGCTTTCAGGTCAACGGAACGTATCTCTGTCGTGCCTGTAGGTCACCGGAACATATCTCTGTCGTGCCTGGAGTTGTAAAAGAAGTCCAGCGAGGAGTAGTAATCAGGTCGTAAAAGAAGCATACGCCCTGACAAAGAAGTTGATACTCGGTGAAGACGAAAGATTTGAGTAATAGTCTACAGCGTCAGTCTGTCAGTCGTGGTAGGGTAGCAGACATCTTGAAGAGTCATCTCTGACTCATCCTTTCTCCCATACTTGATAGAGTAAAGAGTATGGAACATCAAGTTGGGAGAAACAAAAAGTTGGGAGAAACAAGTCATAGTGAAGTAGGAGCTGTTGGAGGGGGGGAGGGGCTCCAGGCGGTGCCGATGACGCAAGAGGTACGACTGAAGCTGTTGGAGCCTCGGGCGACGCTTTAGGTGACGCTGGAGGTGGCGGCTAGTGTTGTTGGGGGCTCAGACTACCTTACGCGAGACCATTGAATCCACGAGCGACACATGAGGTCCAGTTCTCTCTCCTTGTCGTTGGAGAGAGGGCTCGTGGTAGCGACGAATTTAGGGTATAAGGCTTCGATCTAGGATCGTCGCTCTGATATCCTGTTGAAAAGAGGAACGAATGAGATGTTTATCACAGGAGATTATGAAACTCGAAGGGTCACAGAAGGTTATAGAACCCGAAGGGTAATGGGGTGTTACGGAACCCGAAAGGTTACAAATATAAATGTAAATATAATAACTCTAACATCATTAAACACAATTATGGAATTTTATCATTCTTGGTTTGTTGATTTTTTTTGCAATAAGTTATCTAATTATTAGGCCTTTATGGCTAGAATAGCTTATTTAATAAAAATATCAAATAAAAAGTTAATGTAACAATGAACGTTATCCTTATAATAATCCCCTTAATTTTTTAACCTTAGCACTCTTAACTTTTTACCCTTAACTAAACAACAACTTAGGGTCTTTATTTGAATATGGAGGACTCGTGCATTTGACTTGGACAACGTCAAACTCCTTTGATAGGTAATTGGAAGTTGGACATTCAACATGAAGTTTCGACGTACCCCAAAATCGTAAGAAAAGTACAATAGTTACTTGGGAGGCATTTGCATTCTTATCTTAGTCAATGACAAGATATAGTGGTGGAGGTAATTGTATTCTCTTAAAAGATATCCTTTTGTAAAGAGTTGGTCTAGGTTAAGAGTCATGGATTAATACATGATAGTATGGGCTTAAACATTTTAATTGGTTGTCTTGGATCTTATTGGGAGCTAATCTAATAAAGTTGTAAGGATTAATTTCCTCAATACCATTTCAAGTTTAGATATAAGCCATTGCAAATGCATCGGAGCAAACTTCCTTTAATAAGAGGAGATGACCAACCGAGGAATAACTTTCCCCCAATTAAGAGCAAGGAGGAAATGACTTTGAAATTGTGAAGCCACTGCTTTTGTCAATGCGAGGAAGCAACTGCATCGATCCTGGTGGGGACATCAGTAAACATGAGAGATTGTAATTGTGGATTCTTGGTGGATCGGATCATGTTGGAAAAATAGAAAGAGTTGATTCATTATGAGAGGCCCTAGGGTTCTCTTTTATAGGAGAGGAACCTATTGTGCAAATTACAAGTAGAACAAAGAAGTAGAAAATAAGAAAACAATAATATAGATAACTAATATCTCGTCACTCCCTCTCTAGCTGACGCGTAAAGCTGACATGTGTAGTGGCGATAAGACCTTTCTGTATCATGTCACGAGTGTAGTGACAATCCACCTCTATGTGCTTCGTCCTCTCATGAAAGACTGGGTTGTTGGCAATGAAAAGAGCAGCCTGATTATCACATTGGAGGTGCATGGGAAGAGACACCTCTATAGTTAGGTCAGTAAGTACTGATCTGACCCACACCATCTCTGTGCTAGCTTGCGCCATGGCCCTGTATTCCAACTCAGCACTTGATCTGGCAACCACAGTCTGCTTCTTACTCTTCCATGAGACAAGAGAATTCCCTATGAACACAGCAAAACCTGATGTAGACTTTTTATCCTTTAGACACCCAGCATAATCTGCATCTGCACATGATGTACGTGAGAGAGATGTGCCTCTGCTGAAAAGAAGTCCCGTACCAGGTGACGTCTTCAGGTATCTCAGAATCATATGGATTGCATCCTTATGTGCTCTTCTGGGTTGCTCCATAAACTGACTCACTTTGTTCACGACAAAGGATATGTCGGGCCAAGATTCAGAAAGTCGGTATGCGGTATTCGTTCGGTCAGGCGGTCTGAAGCGAGTAAGCGGGTAGGCGGAAGTATATGCGTATTATGTGGTTTATATTATTTTAATTAAAAATAATTAAAAATATAATAATAATTTCAAACATTAGATATTTATGTTTAAAAAATATAACACGGAAGAAATATGAAGTGAAGACTTTATTGTAAAATGTGATATCAACCAAAGTATTTTCAAAGGTCATCCATTTCTAAAAGACAAAAATGTTAACGGTGGAGAGAGTAAAAAATGTTGTAAATTGATTGAAGATAGAAAAAAATGGCGGATATCCTTGTCCAAATTGGAAGGAAACCTTTTTTTGAAGTGTAACATTGTTAGTAAACACAACCATGAACTTTCATATTTTGGTAAATGGTGTATTTGTCTACTTAAAGTCAAATATCAAAAAATTCAATCATTTAAATTAAATATATGTAATTTGTTCCGTGCAATTAAAAATTCCATGCAAATCTGGCATCTATATTCATTTTATCCTAAAAAGATCTAAGATACACATGTAATTTATTCGATATTCATGCAGTTATGAGATAGTGTGGAAGTTAGAGCTGTCGTTGGAGAATCTAAAAAATAGAGATTTGTTGATGCTAAATTTAAAAAATAGAGAGATTTAGAGCTAAATAGATCAATCAACAAACCTTGGCAGAGGAGAAAAAGATGGTAGAGGAGCAACCCATGTGGAAGTCGAGAAGATGGTGGAGAAGCAAATAGTTACCTCTATTACATATGCGGTTGCATATGCGGTTTACTCAGCCGAGTATACCCCCGAACCCGCATATTGACCAAGTATAGCATACTCGCTGCGGTAGGGGGGCCGCCTACGCATATGCGGCCGCATAGGCCGACTTTCTGAACACTATGTTGGGCCTGGTAATAGTCACATATAATAGCTTGCCAACAAACTCTCTATACCTCCTCTTATCGACCTCCTCAGTATCATCATCATAAAGCTTCATGCTCTGGTCAATAGGAATAGTGGTAGGTATGCAATCTACCATGTCTGTCTCTGAAAGAAGATCCGTAACGTACTTCCTCTGGGTCATCACAAGACCTCGCTGGTTCCTAGCAAACTCTAGTCCATGGAAGTAACGTAAATGTCCAAGATTCTTGGTCGCAATCTGCAACCTAGCAAGTCCTTGGCACCCTGAATGCCCTACTCGTCATCCCATGTAATAATAATATCATCAACGTAAACAAGAATAATAATAGTACATCTTTGGGTCCTCTGTATAAACAAGGAGTGATCGACAACCGATCTCACAAACCCCTGCTGCTCTATCAAGTCCGAGAGCTTCTGGAACCATGCTCTTGGACTTTGCTTAAGGCCATAGATAGCCTTGTGTAGCCTGCAAACCTTCTGACACTCCCCCTCAACAGCAAACCCAGGTGGCTATTGCATATAGACATCCTCTTGTAGATCACCATAGAGGAATGCATTCTTCACATCAAGCTGATATAGGGGCCAATCTCGTATCACATCAACAGAAAGTAGAATACACAGAGTAGAATGTCTGACAACTGGAGAAAAAGTATCATGATAGTCCACCCCATATGTATGGGTGAAGCGATCCATGCTGCCGTCCACACGGTGTTTCATAGTGAATACCCATTCGCATCCTACAATAGATGCATCGAATGGAGCATAAACAAGACTCCACGTACCATGTGAATGTAGTGCATCCATCTCCTCCTCCATGGCTAACCTCCACTGACTGTCCTTTAGAGCCTCTTGATATGTTCGTGGTATCTCCACAGCAGATAGTGCCAAGGTAAATCTCCTGAAATCCTCTGAAGTCTGCTCGAGGAAACTTGGGCTGTAAGAGGATAAGTAGCACACTAACGTTTCGACTTTCGCAAAGCAATCAATACATCAAGATCATCTGCCGAGTCTATAACCTATGAGTTCCCCTCTTGAGAGGGCACTTGCTCATCCTGTATGGAATCCTGTTGCACAGACAACTCAGTAGTGCTATCAGTAGAAACAACGTGCTTAGTACATACATGAGGTGTGCTGGATGATGGGCAAGACACGTGAGTATGGAGAATCGAGCGAGGCATGTGAGGAAAAACTCGTGGCAAAAACTGAGTCATAGTAGGAGCTGGAGCCACAGGAGCATGTGGTGGTGGTGGCGGTAGAGTAGGTGGTGGTAGAGCAGGAGTAAAGGAGTCGAAGGAACGACGGGAGGGGGTGGAGGCATGTAGATCTCATCGTCAGAGTCAGAAGAGGCTAGTCTGTCACCTGTAGGAGAAAAATACATAACTGACTCAAAGAAAGTAACGTCATCACTGACAAAGTACTTCCGTCTTAGCGAATCAAAGCAACGGTACCCTTTCTGGGTACGAGAGTAGCCAACAAATACACACTTGACAGCTCTAGGAGAGAGCTTGTCACGACCTAGAGAGACATCATGAGCAAAAGCTACAGATCCAAACACACGAGGTGTAAGGGAGAAAAGATACTTCTCGGAAAATGAATCGAGAACGGAATCTTCTCCCCCAACACAGACGAGGGCATGCGGTTCACCAAATAGTAAGGACAACATCACCCCAGTAAGTGTGAGGAGCACGACTCTGTATCAACAAGTAAGTGACGGTGTTGCATTCAGCAACACCATTCTGCTGTGAATTATAGGCACATGAGGTCTGATGAACAATGCCAAGAGATCTTAGAAACTCAGAAAACTCTAAGGTGCAGAATTCTAAGGCATTATCAGTGCGAAGATATTTAATCTTAGCAGAAAAAAGGTTCCTTACTTCATTAATAAAATATTTGATCAAAGATCCGACCTCAGACTAATTCTTCAAAAGAAAGACCCAGGAAAGTCTAGAAAAATCATCAACAACCACAAGATAAAAACGATGTCCCTTCTGATCAAGAATCCGACTTGGACCCCAGATATCTAAATGAAGGAGCTCAAACAACTGGGAACTGCTCCGACTCTGACGAGATGGAAAGGAGGAATGATGAGGCTTCCCAAGCTGGCATGCCTCACACTGAAAGGAGGATCTCATGGAAATTTGAAGGAGAACATGACATAACTTCTACTGAGGAAGGTGACCAAAACGAAGGTGCCACAAATATGGAGAGGCTGGTCCAGTAGGTATAGTGGAAACACCAACATGAGAAGATTGGACCAGTCTGTAGAGTCCTCGCTGCTCATGGCCACATCCAATCACCCTGCCTGTGAGTATGTCCTGAAACACAAGAGAAGATTGATCAAAGATGATCCGACAATGCAGATCCTTAGAAATTTGACTAATGGAAAGTAAATTCATCTGAAAGTCAGGGGCATATAAAACATTCTGAAGACGCATAGATGGCATCAGATGCACCTCCCCCTGTCATGTAATTGGTAATTGGTCGCCATTGGCAATGACAACCCATCTACCTAGTGGTTTGGTCCTGTAGGACCTCAATTGTGCTCTGTCTCCACAAAGATGATAAGAAGCACCAGAGTCCATGATCCATTCTGTCATATCTACACCATTATTACTAGTGAAAGCGTAAGCAATATCTGAGGAGCTCGAAGAGGTTCTGGCTACGACATAGGTGGATGCCAAAGTGTCCCACATCGCCTTGGCGGTGGGCTGATGGAATATATCATTGGCGATCTCTATAGCCAATATACCTGAAAGCCAAACCTTAGCATATGCATCATCCGCCTCCCATGAGGCGTTAACCCCAGTCTTCTCAGCAAGCTCTTCCTCGGTAAGAATGTGTTTCTTACCTGTAGACTTCATCATATTCATGAACTGCATAGCCCACAATTCATAGTTTGACCCATCCATCTTCATAATAGGCGCAAGATCTCTGAAGGCACCTGTGGAGGGAATATCGGCCTTGCTTTCTGACATGATGACAAGAGATGACTAGAGTTGTAGACTAGATAGACTTTTGTCTACACTGACATATACGAATTTGGTTGCATGTGTAGACTCAAGCAACCAAATCCATCAAGAAGAAGACTCGGCGGGGGCCTAGGCGACGACAGGACCGAGACTGCGAGGGAAGGGGAGACTAGGCAACATACACGAGAGCCAAGGCGGCACGTACGTGGGCCTTGTCAGCGGGGACCTAGGCGACGGGGGCCTAGGTGTCGACCGAGAGATGCGCGGGGAGGAGAGGTGGCCCTCGGCGATGGTGGAGAGACGACGCGGGGAGGCTCGAGGCGGCGCGTGCGAGAGGGGCTTGAGGTGTAGGGTTAGGTTTAGGGTTTTGGTATAGGAGCTCCAGTCTAGGACCGCCGCTCTGATACCATATTGAAAAAATAGAAAGAGTTGATTCATTATAATTTTGAGTGGGTTTAATGTAAGTGGGCGAAGGAGTGCTTTGTACTGGAAACTACTTCGAACACCTTTTTGTGTTGCTAAAAGATATCTAAATGCCAACTCATTGCCCATATATCGTTAAAGGGCACTAATAATGAACTAGCTCACACTTTGGTCAGGGTGATGGACAAATCCACCATTTGGTTTTATAGCTCTCTGCACCACAGGTATCCCTATATACTCAATAACCTTGTCAAAGCTTTTCAAAAGTCACTTGCCTTCCTCGTTAAGTTATTTGTGGGCATCCGTGATACTACTGCCATTCTAATGGGGGTGGAGATCACAAACACTGATGGCATCTTTGAGGCAACCTTCCATCAGCTCAAATTCAATATGGAAGTTGCTTTTGCACACTATGATCCACTGTTTGTAAAAAAGCAACGCGATGGTTCGATAAAATACATATCACATTGAAGATCCGAACCAAAAAGATGGCCAAAAATGACAAGGCACACTCTGGCATAGTGGAACACATACCAGCGAAATTCGACCTTTGCTCGAGGAATGCATGGGAGTGTGTCTATATGGACGTGGAGCCTTTCCCTAATCACCATGGTCTCTCTGTTGAACCTTCGAAGGCAAAAAGTGAAGAACTTGATCATGAACATGCGATAGACTTGATATGATGGGTGCATAAATTAGATCATCCTGTACCAGATGCAATGTGAAAATAGATTGATTTTCAGTTTTGATGGACGTATGTTAGGAAGCACCATGACACACACCCTTTTCACCGTGAAAGCTATTCTCCGGAAGTTGAATCAAGCATCTCCAAAAGCCCCACGGAACCTGGCACCTCCTTGATGCCTTCCAATCCTCCTCATTACTTGTGTGATGCCTTTTTCCAATCAATTGTCGCCGATTTTTGTCCCTTCAGCTATGATTTTGAAAATGAGTTTTAGGAAAATAGTATTTCTCTAAATACTTATGACTTTACCAAAAAAATTGCAATATCACATGAGTAAACTTTGACTATAAAATATTCAAGGTTGATTTTATTAAAGAATCATGGCGATCCTGAGTCAGATCCTAGGCATTGGATTATTCTCTTTGTTTATAAAATGGATCTCAAAATTCGTTCTTAGAACAGTAGAGGCCTGGGGGCATGGAAAATTTCAAGACTCAAGGAGCTTGATTGAACAAGCCCATAAGATTACCATTTTGCACTACAAGAAAGTCTCTCTAAGAGATCGATCCTGGTAAGGGGTCTTTGGGGTGCGGACCAATTGCATTGGCACTCAAACCAGCCTTGCAAGTCCTGGGGTATTCTTACAGGCTGGAATTCCCTTGACTTTGATCGTCTTAATGCGATGAACCGCGACTATGGTTCTATTGTATTTCGATGATGGAAGGCTAGCGATTTACTCAAACGGTTCTTTAGTATCTATGGGCCCCTTTTTGAATCTGGGAAGAATGAGTCTTGAATTTTCTCGAAGGATCTTCAGTGCACCAAATTTTGACCCTCTATATAGGGGACTTTAACCTAATTAGGAAACAATCCGACCACTTGTCAGGCACACCGTCTGCATTTACGTCAATGTTTGATTGACTCATATAGTATGTATGATATTCCAAAGCCTGAGGTTACTTTTATTTGGTTTGGTGGAAACTCTCCATGCAGTTGGGCAATACTTGATAGGGTTATATGTGATCCCTCCATTTTAAATATTGTTAACAAACATATCCATGAAAACTCTCCCCAATACATTCTTCGACCACAATCCTTTCCTCATGAGAGCCCAACATTTTAGATCTCAACCTCACTATTTTAGGATGAAAAGCTTCTGGTTCAGAAAGGAATCCTTTGGTGGTCTGGTTAGAAATATCTAGGCTGAAAATGTTACTTTTTACAACCCGTTGCTCACAGGCTCTAAAAGCAAAGATATTCAAAAAAGATATAGTACAATAGAGAATATATTTTTTACCTCCAGTTGATTTTGAAAAACAGAGACTCGCAGGCTTTTTCTTCGAGACTGAAAAACATCAATTGAATTCAAATGGATGAGGTGGATCACTTAAATAAGCTATACTTAGCGCTTGAGGATATATGAAGGATGAGCTTGAGATTTGGAATTAGAGAGCTAAAATAAAATGGCTCAGGGAGGGAGACAAAAATACAAGGCTGTTGCAAACTACTTCATTAGTCACAAAAAACAGAAAGCTAATCTTATTCTTAAAGGATGAGAATCAGGTGTCGCTTTGATCCAAATGGGGTTGCAAGGATCACCCTCAACTCATACAAAAATCTACATATTGGCCAGGAGGCAAAGGAGCCTCTGTGGTACACTTTAGGGAGACCATTTGGTTGGGTAAATTTAGAATCCAAATGATTGTGTAGACTCAAGCAACCAAATACATCAAGCAACCAAATCCATCAAGAAGAAGACTCGGCGGGGGCCTAGGCGATGACAGGACCGAGACTGCGAGGGAAGGGGAGCCTAGGCGACATACACGAGAGCCAAGGCGGCACGTACGTGGGCCTTGTCAGCGGGGACCTAGGCGATGGGGGCCTAGGTGTCGACCGAGAGATGCGCAGGGAGGAGAGGTGGCCCTCGGCGACGGTGGAGAGACGACGCGGGGAGGCTCGAGGCGACGCGTGCGAGAGGGGCTTGAGGTGTAGGGTTAGGTTTAGGGTTTTGGTATAGGAGCTCCAGTCTAGGACCGCCGCTCATATACCATATTGAAAAAATAGAAAGAGTTGATTCATTATGAGAGGCCCTAGGGTTCTCTTATTTAGGAGAGGAACCTATTGGGCAAATTACAAGAAGTAGAACAAAGAAATAGAAAATAAGAAAACAATAATACAGATAACTAATATCTCAACGGTTCATAATCAGGTTGGATCGCACAATTCACATATAATTTAACTACAATTTGTAGCACTTCTCAATCACAAGTAGATTGAGAATAACCAAACAACCATCGGAAACTAAAACCAGTGAAAACCATGACCTGAGACTCCATCAACTCAGGCTCTCAACCTAACCAATTCTTACACTTTTGACTAAATTTGAATTGCTTACATGGGTCATCAAATCATATTATAATGAGTTGATTAGGAAAATTAACTCGAACTGTGTTTCAATGATATAAACCTCATATAACCTCAATGAAGAAATACTTGCAATGTATTGCATGGTAACATAATGAACGGTCTTGTAAAGCTAGAGAGTGCTTGTAAGATGAATTGCTGAACCACCCGAGTTGTAGGCGTGAAGCGCAAAATGAAGTGTAGCTCCAAAAATACTTTCAAAATGTTGTAAATGAACTTTAGAGAGAATATAGATTATTCTTCACTTTGCATATGAATAAGGGCACTATTCTGACCTATTTATAGGTTCTTATGGGCTAAGTAGCTTTTAACGTGATTAAGAGTGATTAGTGGTAATTGAAAATGGCTAGAGAAGTTTGTAGGAATGCCCCTACATGAATTGTATATATGCCTGCATATGCTTATGCAATAGGTAGATGAAACTACATTCTCTATGCCATGCATTATGCGGTCTACACTGCATATTTAGTCTGCATAGCCGCATATTCGACCACATATTCAGTCTGCATTCTAGATATAGTTGATAATAGTTTTTATAACTCATATTGAGGAGAATAATGCTTATATGATTTCATAATTAGTGGTTTTTATTATTACTTTTGGTCTGTCTTCTTGAGTTTTAGGCGTAGTTTGTAAGTTTTTTCTTCTTCTTAACTTTTAATTAGTACTTTTGATCCTTCTTCTTGAACTTTAGGTTTAGTCCTTAAGCTTCTTCTTCTTCTTGAGTTTTATTACTAATTTAATATTTATCTTTATTAGTAGTTTTTATTACTATTTTTTGTTCTTCAAGTTTTATGCTTAGTCTTTGAGCTTTTTCTCCTTTGGCCTTATCTTTAAGCTTGGTCATTGATTTTTCTTGCATTTGACCTAGTTACAAGCTAATGCAACCAAGTTTTGTTATCATTAAAACATGCACGACCTAACAATTTCTTCTTTTGTTATCATTAAAACATGCACGACCTAACAATTTCTTCTTGATGATAACAAAACATTTTATGTTTGCAAATGTGCATCTTTTAAAAATGTTTTTTCTCTCATCTCCCCCCTTTTACATCATAAAAAAGGCAAACCATATACAAAAGATGTAACATTTTAAACAATCATTTTACTTAGAGCTCCTCTTGAGTTTGAGCTCCGTCTTAATCTTTATTTAAAGACCCCCCTTAATAAAGGAATCAAATGTTTATAGTCTATAGTGCTTGATATGCATGATTATCTAAATAAAAATCTAAGAAGTTACCTAAAGTTTTTGAGGCAGACTTCCAATCTTCATATCTTCTCCATAGGGATGACATCCTTCCTCGACTTGATGTTAAGTATTTGACCTTGGCAAGATCCGTCTTGGATGCAGATGTTGATAAATTTCTCTCAATGTGTTTTTCGTCTCCCTTGATCTTTAATACATGCATGTTTCTTCCAGGTAGTGTTTCATTTTCAAGTCCTTTAGGGTTAGATTTCATTTGTTCCTTTGAGGACCCGAATCCATTTACTTTCCTTTTTACAACTAAAATCTGACTCAAAAGCACACATACTTTCCTTTTTTCTTTCCAAGAACAGAAGTTATATTTATTTTTAATTCACCAATTTCTTTTTCTAAGATATTATTTTTAATTTTAAAACTTGTTACATCATTCTTGAGCAAATCATTTTCTTCTTTACAACTTCTAGGTCCTTTAGCAAAAGAGATTTATCATCAACCAACTTATTATTAATTTTCTTTAAAGACTATTTTTCAATTTCATGAGTTGTTTAAAAAAGTTCTTGAGAGGCATTTAAAAACTCATCATAAAAACTCATCTTCGTTGTTGTCAGTGATTCAAACTAGTCCCATACATGCTCTTTATTCTTCTTCTTCACTTGCTACTTGTGCCATCTCCAGTTGCTTGTATCGCTTTCTTCTTGAGCTCTCTTTCAAATAAGAAAATTTTCTCTAGTTGTGAGAAATTCTTTTTCATGTGCCTTGCGTTGGAAATATTTTATTTCCATTTCTCCCTTTTATTGTACCCACTTAATGGTCTAGTGGTAGTATAGTGTGTCTACCACACAAAAGACCAGGGTTCAAATCCCACTCTTGCAGTGGTTGCGTTAGGTAGTCGACAGCCAGCGTAAAAAATAGTCGAATCTTTCAACATGGATTTGAGCAAGAATCCATGTAGCCGACCCTACTTTAGTGGGAGAAGGCTTCGTACATTTTTTTCTCCCTTTTCCATACCTTGAGTAATGGCTTGAACTTTTAGGTGGTGATTGCAATATCTTCATTGCTATCTAAATCTATCTTTATTTCTTTGTTAGGTATGAAGGCTAGATTCTTTTTTTTCCTTTTTTCTCATTTCTTCACGTTTTCAAGCTTTGTTTCATAGGCTAGATTATAGAAGAATGCCTATGAGGTCCTGCAACGATAAGCTAGATTATAGAAGAATGCCTATGAGGTCTTGCAACGAGGTTGTGCTAAAATTAATCACCTCCTCATTTTCCTGACTTTGTGCTCCCCTTTCAACAATAGTGAGATGATAATTTTACTTGAGAGGTAGAAATTGTCTTTTCCTAAGTTCCTCAACAATTCAAGTAAAATAAATATTCATATCCCCTTATTATCCTTTTTTGCCTTTCAAAAGTTTCACTGTTTAGGTAGCATTTAAAAACAAAATTCTTTAACTTTTGAAGTATCTTCATGAGCAGTTTTCGAACATTCCCAAATTTTGTATGTCGTCTTTAAGTATGACACTCGATCAAATTCAAGTTTCAAAATGGTGTAATACAAGGCATCCATAAGCTTTGATTTTAGCACCATCTTGCTCATTTTTGCCATGTCATCAAATCTCACCGAACTTCGGTTAAATTTTGATTTCAATAAGTGATCGAAATTCGAATGAATAGGAGATGAATTGCCGAAACACCGGAATTGTAGACATGAAGCATGAAATGAAGTGTATCTCCAAAAATATACTTGAAATGATGATAATGAATTTTAGAGAGAATATATAGAAATTTTTTTGAAGTCTAAAACTTCGGGGGATACACACTGAGGTGTTCACCCCTTCTTTATTAGGTATAGAAAACTAAAAACAAACACAAGGAAACAACACAAGAAAGAGAGAGAGGCCCTCACAGAACCCAGCTCGACAGCCGAGCGGGATCCGCAACAACCAACAGGCTACACCAACAACCAGTCGCTTGCAAGACGGGCAGAAAGAGATAAGACATTTTCTTTGTAAAAGCGTTGGCCCCTAAAAATAGCTTTGTTCCGCCCCAACCAGATCGCCCAGATGCATGCCAAGGGACGCAGGAGATCACTACGATCCCTATCCTTATTAGACACCAAAGATTCCCAGAAAGAAGCCGAGTCAGCAGTAGCAATCCATCCCACCATCGCCGCCTCCCAAACGCCCAAAATCACAGGGCATGTAAAAAAGAGATGCTCCAAGGATTCGACGTCGCTGCCACAAAGAGCACAGTCCTCCGAGACCGAGGAGAGCAACCTAGCACACCAATCCCTCGGCCTCTTCCTACGAAAGAGCCAGAGGAAGATGCCAACCCTCTTCGGAAGCTTCAAGCCCCACACAAAGCTGCAGTCTCGAAGCAAAGAATCCACCTGTGGTTGGGAGGGGGGAAATCTGCAGGTAAGCCATCCTCGTCGTGAAAGGACCCTCCCTCCAGGCCCAGTGATCCCTCCCCCCCGTGGGCCTAGACGCACCACCAATAAAATCGAGAAGACAGAGTAATTCCTCGAACCTTTGGTCCGAAAGGTTTCCATGAAGGATAGGAAACCAATCAACCCCGGACCAGCAAGAGGCGACGGAAGCATTCACATCAGCCGCCAAAGCAAATAACCTCGGAAGCATGTCCCCCAGAGGAGCCCCACCATCCCAACTGTCCATCCAGAAATCGAAGGTCGTCCCGTCACCAAGCCTGGGAGCAAAAAGATTAGAGTACTTCTGGCCCACCGCCATCAACACACGCCAGAAAGGCGTCCGCGATCCGAGACCATCACCCGTCCTAGGCATCGTCCCACGCAAGTCGTGAATCTTGCGCAAGATGATAGTGCAGAAGTGGTTGAACAGATGTTTCCTTTTTATCTAATATATTGGGGTGAACACCGCTGAGTGTCTCCCCCTTGTTTTGACTTCAAAAAAAAAGATGATAATGCAGAAATCCTCATTGTCACCCCATAATCTGTTCACCCATTTCAGGAGAAAGGCTTCATTGACACGGTCCAGCCGACGAATGCCAAGACCCTCGTCGCATTTACGCTTCGTCACTTCCTCCCAACCCACCAGATGCGGCCCGCTCGCAGACGATCCATTCCTCCCCCACAGAAACCTCCGCATCAACATCTCAATATGCCTGCGAATCCCTGCAGGCAGCTGCCAATTGGAGAGAAAATACACGGGGATAGAAGATAAAACCGATTTAATGAGAACGAGGCGACCACCCCTCGAAAGTAAGGCCGAGCTCCAACCGGACAACCGCATCTCCACCTTCTCCACCATTTTGGACCAATCACGTAACTGGGTCCTACCCGCGCCCAAAGACATGCCCAGATAATCAATAAGAAGATGGCCAGGCATCGAGCCCAGGACCAAGCCACAGTCCGCCGCCTCCTCCACATCCAAACCAAATGGAACCACCTTAGATTTGTTGGCATTAATGAACATGCCCGACATCTCGCTGAAAACCTCCAGAGTTGCCGCCATGGCCCTGACCTCATCACGCCCCCACCAATGAAAACAATCGTGTCATCGGCGTACTGAAGAATAGGGATCACCCTCTCGCCACAAGAGAAGCCCATAGAGAGACCACTATCAACCATACGAGCCGTCGTCCGAGCCAGCACATCAACAACCACAACAAACAGAAGGGGCGTCAGGGGGTAGCCCTGACGCACCCCCTTCCGCGGCTGGAAGAGACCACCCACCATGCGCCCATTGATCATAACTGAGAAGGAGGTCGTGGAGACACACCGGCGCATCCAAGAGACCCAAATCTCCGGGAAACCACGAGCCCTCAAAACCGACTACAAGAAGCTCCAATCGAGGGAGTCATAAGCCTTAGCAAAGTCGACTTTCCATAGCACACCACACGTCCCCTCCCTGGCCCAACTCGCAACCATCTCCGAAGCCAAAGCCATAACATCGGCAATCTGACGACCACAGATGAACCCAGCCTGCACCGGGGAGATGATACCATCAAGCAGCGGGGCTAGTCTACGCGCGAAAACCTTCGCCACAATCAAATAAAGGCCATTCTAGATAGCAATAGGACAGAAATCCTCAATACGGTCGGCGGAGGGGAATTTTGGCAACAAAATAATGAGAGCCCTATTGATCTTGTCGAAGCCAGCATTACCCTCGCAAAACTCGACAACGACCTCCAAAACCTCCCGCCCCACCAACTCCCAAAAATCTTTGTAGAAAGCCACCGGGAAACCGTCCGGTCCCGGTGACCCATTAGCGTTAAGATCCCAAACAGCCCCCTTAACCTCCTCGAGAGCCACCTCCCTCGTCAAGTTCCCCTCCTCGAGAATACAATGAATTGCCACCTGGTGTTTGGATAAGGATATTATGATATCCTATTTATAGGCTCCCAAGGGCTAAATAGCTATTAGAGGTGATTAAGAGTAATTAGGTTGCAAATGACAACAACTGACATGAATAGAGCAAAACATGTTAAATTAGTCAACTGAAAGTGATTCTCCAGAAAGTTCTAAGTTTGACCTTCAAACTTTTGACAACTGGGACAATAGAATGTAGTCGGTGAAATTAGAGTTGCCTATTGCGAAGATTCTAATTGACTAATAGAAAAATTAGTTGATAGTTGAAATATATAATTTGGAAAGTGATTTTTATGGTTTAAAAAATAGTTACTTGCTTATCTTATTAGCCGATTCAATGCAATTTCATTAAACAACAACAACAAAGCCTTTTCCCACAATTAAGTAGGGTCGGCTACATGGATTCTTCGCCTCCATTCTGATCTATCTTGGGTCAATCTCGGACTTATATCCAAAAAACTAAGATCCCTTCGTATAGTCTCTTTCCAACACTTCTTGGGCCGTCCTCGCCCTCTCTTAGCCGGCTCAACATCCCACCACTCGCATCTCCTAACCGGTGCATCAGTTGACCTTCTTTGCAAATGACCAAACCATCTTAAGCGGTTTTCTCGCATCTTATCCTCGATCGGAGCTACACCAACTTTCTTTCTGATTGCATCATTCCGAATCCGGTCTTTACGTGTATGTCCACACATCCATCTTAGCATTTTCATTTCTGCTACAACCATTCTCTGCACATGTCTATGGTTCACAGGCCAACATTCAGAACCATAAAGCATAGCAGGTCTCACGGCTGCTTTGTAAAACTTTCCTTTAATTTTTAAAGGAATTTTCTTATCACAGAGAACAGCGGAGGCTCCTCTCCACTTTAGCCAGCCTGCATTTATTCTATTAGTAACATCTCCATCAATTTCCCCATCATGTTGCAAAATAGATCCCAGATATCTAAAAGAATCTCTCTTCTGAATGTTATCGTCACCAATCTTCACCTCGATTCCTTTATCATTGCTTCCATCAAAGGTACATTACATATATTCCGTCTTAGCCCTACTTATACGAAAACCTTTAGTCTCCAATTCATGTCTCCAAACCTCAAGCTTCTCATTTACTCCATCTCTAGTCTCGTCAATCAACACAATATCATCAGCAAATAACATACACCAAGGTAACTCATCCTGAATGTGACTTGTCAACTCGTTCATAATCAAAGTAAAAAGAAATGGACTCAAAGCTGAACCTTGATGTAGACCAATGTTGATATCAAAATAGTTGGTCTTCCCCGTCGGAGTCCTTACACAAGATAAAGCCCTATCATACATATCCTTTATGAGATTAATGTATAGGACAGGTACTTGTCTCTTCTCCAAAACTCTCCACAGTATCTCTCGTGGGACGGAATCATAAGCCTTCTCCAAATCAATAAAGATCATATGGAGATTCTTCCTTTTAGCTCTATAAATCTCCATTGTTCTCCTCAGCAAATGGATGGCTTCAATAGTTGAGCGACCTGTCATGAATCCGCATTGGTTTTCTTTTATTTGGGAAACTTGTCTCAACCTTCTTTTGATCACACGTTCCCAAATTTTCATAATGTGACTCATCAGCTTGATACCTTTGTAATTTGCTCCCATCTAGTCTCTATATCCTTCTGAGTAACAAGCACGTGACCTTCCTCGTCCTTAATGCATCTCACTTGAGAAAGGTCTTTGGTCTTTCTTTCTCTTGCTTTGGCCAACCTGAATATATCCTTCTGGCCCTCCTTAGAGTTGAGATTTTTATACAAAACCTCATAAGCTTTTGACTTAGCTTCGCTTACAGCCTTCTTTGATTCCTTCTTCGCTATTTTATAGTCTGTGACAGTTTCCTCTGTTCTATCCTTAGACAGCTTTAAAGCAAGCTCTTTTAATTTTTAGCTTCTCTTGCACCCCTTCACTCCACCACCAAGCCTCCTTTTGACCCGGAGCTCCTCCTTTTGACTCGCCTAGCATCTCTTTGGCTACCTTTCGGATACAAGATGCTACTGCCTCCCACATCTCGTTTGCACTACCACTACAATCCCAAGATAAGTCTTCTAAAACCTTCTCCCTGAAGCTTGATTGCTTCAGCGGAAGATTCCACCACCTAGTTCTAGTGATCTTAGGAACCTTCCTTTTCTTTACCAGCCCTTTTATTTGTAAATCCAAGACTAACAAGTGATGTTGGGTTGTCAAACTCTCTCCAGGGATTACTTTGCAATCTTTGCAACATAACCGATCTCTTCTCCTCAACGCAAAGTAATCGATCTGTGTTCTAGTTGAGCCACTCTTATAAGTAATTAAATGCTCCTCCCTCTTCTTGAAAAGAGTGTTTGCTATGAAAAGATCATATGCATTTACAAAATCCAGAATGACTTTTCCCTCTTCGTTTCTATCCCCAAAACCATGTCCTCCATGCACACTTGCATACCCTGAAGCATCTTTTCCCACATGGCCATTAAGATCTCCACCTATGCAAATCATCTCTCTTTGTAGGATTCCTTGTAAAATCTTATCCATATCCTCCAATGCAATTTCATTAATTGACTAAATTGTTTTGACTTAGTTTTTTAATGCACATTAAGAAGATACAAAGTTCTTTAAATACCTTTTTATATTAAATAAAAAACCATGTAAATGCTTTGCCATCTCATTCCCTGCGGAAGGTCTTTGCCTTGGTCTTCTCTTTTTGAGCTTTCTTGACTTTTTTCAGTTCACCTTTATGAGATTTTGATCTTTTGAGATCTAAATGCTTCAATCGCCAACTTGATCCTTCTTGAATTTTAAGCATTGCCCTTGAGCTTCTCTTCTTTAGCTTAATTGTTAAGCTCGATCTTTAATCTTTCTTGCTTTTAATCTAGTTAGAAGGTGATAAAACCATGTTTTGGTATAAACAATATATGCATGCTTATGCCAACATTAACCTCATATGTATCACATTGAAACTAACATAAGGTTAATTGCCCGTATAAATATGGATGTCTACTATTTGATCACTTGGATCACACATTTTGAATGATTTCCTTGGGTTTAATCTGGACTTATCTAGATAGTTCTTAAAGCCTATTTTTCTTGACTATGAATCAATTTATGTTTGGATTATGAAGAATTTCTTTTGCTTTAGTTGAGTTTTTCCTCATTTTATTTATCTTTGTGGTGGGTGAATCCATTATAAAAATGTACTAAGCATTCTCCCACTATAAGTAGGGTCCGCCATATGGATTCTTGCTCAAATCCATGTTGAAAGATTCGACTATTTTTTACGCTGGTCGTCGACTACCTAAAGCAACTCCTGCAAGAGTGGGATTTGAACCCTGGTCTTTTATGTGGTAGACACACTGTACTACAACTAAACTAATGGTGGGTGAATCCGTTGTCATAGAAAAATGTTATGGTAATTTTTGATGTTTAGAGGCGGTCATGTTCAGATCATCGTGGGATACTGTCCTAAGTAACAAGCTAGGCCATGTGTCTGGTATAATAGATATATTACCAACTTTTCGTAGACATGCATGCCCATGTTACTTGGTGGTAAGCATATGTAATTGTTTATTATGCCAAATAAGGATTATTTAGGATATCACTGTCTAAAATGTAAGTTAACCACCTCATTGTTTTAATTGGTTGGTGTAACTTTTTTTTATTGATGGTGCTACCTTACCTTGCAATGTGTTAGACCATCTTTTGTGCAAAATGCTCTTAATTGTTTTTTATAATCATTTGTGACATCCTTGGCTGACATTGATATCATTTTGGTGTATCATCCTTAGCTAGAGAAGCCCAAAGATGAATATTGTTGAGATACTTATATCTCTACGTCTTTATTTATGTTATTCTATTTCTCCAGGCTATTTTATATAATTTTCCCTTGGAGATTTTCTCATATATAAGAGAGCTCTAGGGTTATGAGGAATTGAACTTTTTCATTCTTTCAACCCTTTCATATGGTATCAGAGCGATGGTCCTAGACCGGAGCTTGTGCCCTAGATTCCTACCATACCAAAAATCCCAGCCTTCCTTGCGACTGTTGCCACTCGCCGGCGGCAGCAGGAGCAGCGGCTACCGCCGCCTGCAAGCAGCAACAACGGCTGCAGCCAGCTGTCGGTGACGACAAGTAAAGGCAGCGGTTCCAGCTGCTGCCACCGTCGCCGGCTGTCGCCCCTCATTTTCGTGCCGATTGTGACTAAGGAGGTTTGATTTGGTTCCTAGAGTTTGGTTTCTGATCCTCTAAAACCATCCTAAGCACCTAAAGAAGCCTCCCATTGATGGAAGAGGTTGTGGTATGAGTTTACACCCATAACCATCTTCCTATATGTCCGTGTATAGATTGTTATTCCAGTTTGCAACCCCAGTCTTAGAGATTGTTGTCATCATGTCAGACAACAAAGCTGATATTCCATCCCTGGGTGCCTTCAAAGGTCCAGCACCCATTGTAAAGATGGATGAAATGAATTATGAATTGTGGGCCATGCAGTTCATGAACCTATTGAAATGTAATGGCAAGAAACATATCCTCACCCAGGAGGAGCTTATTGACAAGATTGGGGTTAACGCCTCATGGGAGGCAGACTACGCTTATGTATGTGTATGGCTTTCTGGAACGATATTGATGGAGATAGCCGTTGACATTTTGCACCAGCCCACTACGAAGGCTATGTGGGACATTCTCGTTGCTACATATTCTCCAGCGAAGAAAGAGTTGAAAATTCTGCAACTTCAGCACGACATCTTCACGTCGAAGCAGAATAGTCGTCCTCTCCATACTCTTTACACTTCTCTATGGGGTATGCTTGAGAAGTTACATGGTTACATTCCCTTGACAACCACACCAAAGCAGCTCAGGGCATATAGGGATTTGGTGACGACCGAAGTTTTTCTAGCAGCACTCGACCTTGAGTATGATGCAGCCGAAGCACATATTTTTACTGATACCACCATAGCTCTAATGGAGGAGGCATATCGCAGGTTGAGTAGGCTCTCCATATCTTGTGGTGGTACTCAGCTATCTCAGACGTCTTCAGCCATGGCAACATCCCGTGGTAGGGGGAGCCCTACACAATATCGTGGTTGAGGTGGTCGTGACAGGGGTGGGGGCAGTTGGCCCCCTTGTGAGCCTTGTACTTACTGTCATAGACTAGGTCACTTTGAGGAAACATGCTATTCCAAGCATGGGTTCCCAGCTTCAGCACGTGTGGCAGAGCAAATTCAGCAGGTTATCAGTTCTTCACCTACATCTGATAAGAGATTTGACGAACTTGTGGCAAGGCTCAAGGAGATTATGCCTACTTCTGGGTCAACCAACTCTCCTTCAGGATCCTCCGAGGTAGCTGCCTCAAATCACCAAGGATTTACACTGTCATGCCATATTTGATTCATATGCTCTTATGTTTCAGGACATTCTCACGGGCATGGTGATTGGATTTGGTCGTGGGCAAGGTCTATACAGATTGGTGCAATCTCGTTATGCTGGTGCCTCTTCTCTTACTAGGGCCTACCAGCTTGGGAAGCATCATCGATCCACTTTCCATAATCGATAGGGTCAGAGTAGTCATGGTCTGTTTGGGTTGATTCATTTTGATATTTGGCGTTCCAATCATGTCCCATATCATCAGGGGCATATATTTTATCTTGTTGCAGTTGATGAGTTTTCAAGATTGTCTTGGGTCTTTCTTCTTAAAAACAAGTCTGATGCTGGTCCTATTATTCAGTCTTTTATTAATGAAATAAGGAACATTTTTTAGCAAAAGTCAAGTTTATATGTTTAGACAATACTCTAGAATTTTACAGTACTCAGCTTTCCCAGTTTCTTAAGACCTACGGTATTGTGCATCAAACATCTTGTGCGTATACTTCCCAACAGAATGGGGTGGTTGAACGAAAACATCACCATCTTTTGGATATTACTTGGACTCTTTTGATTCAGAAATGTGCTCCTCATTCGTACCGGGGGGATGCGATTATAACTGCTTGTTACCTGGTAAATCGTATGTCCTCTTCATTTCTGGGGGAAAGATCCCATTCTTGATTGCGTTTCTCGAGACAGATTTTTTCTCACTCACGCCTCTTGTCTTTGGTTCAGTGGCCTTTGTTCATCAGATGTCTCCTGGCCTTAACAAGCTCTCTCCTAGAACTATCAAATGTGTGTTTGTTGGGTACTTTGACCCAAAAGGGATATTATTGTTTCGATCCTGTTTGACGAAGGTACTATGTTAGTGTATATGTCAACTTTTTTGAGTCTATTATGTATTTCTCTCTTACAGATGACAAACTCATTCCTTCATAGGATGGGGAAGAGGTTTATATGCCTCTACCTCCAATCTCCACTACACCATCATCGTCACCTCCACCACCACATCCACACCTACTTTCTTTCCCCAGGTTTGTCAGCGTCGACCTTGTGCTCATGTGCCTCCATCATCCAACACGCCCAAGGTATGTTTGGAGAATTTGAGTTCTTCTAGTGGCACCGGTGATCTACGTGTACAACTTGAGGTGTAGGATGTCTCAGATGATTCACTTTTTGAGAGTACTGAGGACCTGGATGTACCTATTGCTCTACGAAAGTAGAGGCATGCATGCACTATGCATCCTCTTGCTTCCCATGTTTCCTTGGACCGTCATTCGGGGATTTTCCGAGGTTTGTTCTGAGACTGTCAGCCGTGGAGATACCACGGTCCTATTAGGAGGTGTTGCAGAGTAGTCAGTGGCATCTAGCTATGGAGAAGATGACAACTTTACAATCTCGGGGTACATGGAGTGTTGTACATGCTCCTCTATGTGCGTCTGTTGTTGGCAGTAAGTGGGTGTTAGTGTAGATGTCACCTTTTTTGAGTCTATCGGTATTTCATGGTGAACTCCCCCTTGCAACCGACAACAAATTCCCCGAAGGGAACTGAGACTAAACTCCACATGACTGTAACGCAACCATTTCCTCCTCCATTGCCAAACGCCACTAATTGTCTTGCATAGCCTCTTAGTAAGTCTGTGGAATCTCCACGATAGATAAACCCACAACAAACTTCTTGAAATCTACTGACAGGTGTGCCAGAGAAATAAAGTTGGGAGAAGGCAGGAAAATATGGAGAACCAAAATCACTGAGCCGATCTCAATTTTTTTTGAATCCCTTTTTTAAATCATCTCTTTCCAGCTATTCTTCTCTCTTTTTTATATGTTTTTTTATATGATCCTTTTTTCCGTACGACTTCTTTTTGGACTTAGCCATTTTTAGTTGTTCAACATTTTTTTGGCCTTTTACATCCTCCCTTTTTTTGACTCTCTTTCTTTATTGTTTTTTTTTGAAAATAAAAAAGGGAGCATGCTTCTCAGCCCTCTCTCGACCCAAAGGGCCCATGCATATCTCTTCATTTAAAAAAACACAGCCCAATGGGCCAAAACATTGTAGCTCCCTTCTTTTCTTTAATTTAAGAGCACATGCAGGGTTTGATACCTCTCGCATATTCTCTAGGTTTCCTAGATTGGTAACCCACCGCCGTCGAAGCACCCGATGAGGCTCCCGGGAGGAGTGGCGATGCTGCATGGAGTCGGTCTGGAGATGGAGGGCCAACAGGGACCTGGAGGGTGCAGCCGCAACTGCTTGGAGAAGAACTCGATCGCTGCCGCTCGTGATCTGCATCGCCTAGAGGAAGTTGAGTGCTGCACCATCACCATGACAAGAGCACCTAGGGCTCGCAAGGGAGTTCGCAAGCCTGGGTGGGGTTGTGCCTCCGCCTGGCGAGGCCTCTGAAATCTAGAGGGTGGCAGCGAGATGGTGAATCGCCAAGGGAGATACGCCTTGGAGGATCTGAATCGCACGAGCGATAATGATCATGGACCTCCACGCTTCTTCTTCTTCTTCGCTGGGCTATGCGGCTTGATCATGAAGATGTTGCCGCCATGCAGGAGAACATGGAATCCGGATCTTCAAGAACAAAATGAAGCCAATCTGAACGTGTATAGCAGATTGAACAATAAATCTGCATGAATCGATCTTCTAGAAATCTATGACAACATAAAATTAGGGTTTCAAAGAAAAACCCTAAAAACGGAAACTCAAACTTGGATGATCTTTTTTTTTTTGAAAGTCTGCAATTTAGGGGGTAGTACTCGGTGGTAAATGCCCCATCAAAATTTATTACTAACAAAAACCAAAAGCAAGGAAGTTACAGAGCTAAAACATCTAACCCACCCTTACAATACAAAAGCACTACAGCACCCAGTCCTCAACCAGCCTTTTCGCAAAGAAAGTCTCGTTCTCCTCATAAAATCTTTGCCTGGAGAATAACAAATCGTTTCTGCCACGCCAAATCGCCCATAGATAGGCCATTGGAAGAAGGCGATCCCTCCTTGGTCTTTCTCTGTTCAAGTGGATCGAATTCCAGAACGATTGGAAGCCATCGAAACGGCACCAAGGAATCTCTGCATCCAGCCAAATCTGAGAAACCACAGGACACACAAAGAAAAGGTGATCGATGGTTTCAATGGCATTGTCACATATCACACATTTGTCTGCAATTATTCCCAAAAGTCTGACGCACCGATCGCGAGTCAAGAGTCGCTTACGTCGAAGAAGCCACAGGAAAATCCCCACACGTTCCGGAAGGCGAAGGGACCAAATTGTTGCACAATCCCTGTTCAAGGACTCCGAGCTCGCCGGCGGCGGTCTGCAGATAGCCCCATAGGCCCCCTTCACCGAGAAAGGCCCAGCTCTCCAGCCCCAGTGATCTCTTCCCGCAGTGGGAGCCCCCACATTCCGTACGGCCTCAAGGAGATCAAAGAACTCATCGAATCTTCTGTCGGAGAAGTTGGCGGAGAAGGTAGGGCACCAAGAACCATCAACCCAGCGACTCGCCACCGTGCAAAGTTTATCATTTGCCAAGACAAATAAGCGAGGAAAACGAGAGCACAAGGCTCCCATCCCGCCCCCGACCAATCGTCCATCCAAAAAGCAAAGTCGTTTCCACCCCCCCAGAACCGGCTTGAACAACAGAAGATTCTTCAAAAAAGACTTCATGACGCCCCTCCAGAATGGCGTTATGGTCGTGCTACAAATATGCTGTGAATGCGGCATGCCCTTCACACCATAGATCTCGCGGTTCGCCAAAACAACGAGATCGTTACCCGAGCCCCAAACCCTGCTAGTACATTTGAGCAATAGTGCCTCGTTCATTTCCTCCAAAGATCTAACACCCAGCCCCCCCCCCCCCCCCCCCAATCCTTGGAGCGCTGGATATTCTCCCAGCTGACCAGGTGAATACCCCCCGCCCAGTGGCTCCGTTGCCCCAAAGAAAGCCGCACATCTTTTTTTTCCAACCTTGCGTGAATCCCCTTCGGAATCTTGCGAGAAGCAAGGAAATAAATAGGAATGGCCGACAACACGGCCTTGAGAAGAACCAATCTTCCTCCCCTCGACAAAATGTTAGCTTTCCAACCCGTCAATCTCGAATCCAACTTCTCCACCACTCTCAGCCAATCCCGGAGCCTCGCCCTCCCCAACGTCAGAGGCATCCCAAGGTAATCAATAGGGAGGTCGACGTGCGTAGAAGCCAAAGCAGTAGTCAACCCATCAACCGAAAGCTCCGCCGCACCAAAGGGAACAAAAGTAGATTTATTGTCATTCTTGCATAGTCCAGAGAGCTCAGAGAAAATTTCAAGTGTAGTAGCCATGCCAATGGCTTCCTGGACCCCCCCCCCCCTCAATGAGGAAAAGGGTGTCGTCCGCGTACTGGATAATAGGAATCCACATATCGCCTCTAGAGTAGCAGCCAGAAAGACCACGATCAACCACACCTTCTGCCATATCAGCCAGGATATCCGCCGCCAGAATGAAGAGCAAAGGAGCAAGGGGGCATCCCTGGCGCACACCTTTGCGAGGTTGAATCCAACCCCCTTCGGGTCTGCCATTGATAAGAACCGAAAAAGAGGCCGTGGTAATACAACGCCTCATCCAAGAAACCCAAACACCAGGGAAGCATAATCTCTTCAAAACCGACCATAAAAACCTCCAATCGAGGCTATCAAAAGCCTTGGCAAAGTCCACCTTCCACAAGATGGCACTCGTGCTCCGCCTTCGCCAATCCGCAATGAGTTCAGACGCAATAGTTGTGCAATCCGAAATCTGACGACCCGCGATGAAAGCGGATTGAGCTGGCGAAACCAAGCCACCAATGACGATAACCAGCCTTGAGGCAAGGACCTTGGCCACAATAAGATAGAGAGCATTTGAAATAGCAATTGGGCGATAATCACTGATCGAGCTCGGCGATAGTCGCTTGGGGATAAGCACAAGCAGCGCCCTGTTAATGCGATCAAAACCCCGACTCCCACGACAGAATTCCATCATCACCTCGAGCATTTCGGGCCCAACGAGGTCCCAGAAGTCCCTATAAAAAGAAATAGGAAAGCCGTCAGGGCCAGGCGTGGCGTCGAAGTTCAGATCCCAAACAACATCTTTAATCTCTTCAAGGGTAACATCACGGACAAGAATGTCAGAGGAGGGGGCTTCCACAAGCCTGGAGCTGCGACCCAACCACCTCCAAATCCGCGGAATCTTAGTAGAAAGCTTGTCCCTGAATTGATCAGCAATCGCGCAGCCCATATCCTTGTTTCCCTCGCTCGTAACCCCATCAATAGTGATAGAATGAAGTGCATTAGATCTGCGTCTACCGCTAGCAATACAATGGAAGAAAGCGGTATTCACATCTCCCTCTTTAAGCCAAGAAGTCCTCGAGCACTGACGCCATTCCGTCACGCATTTCTTGTCCTCCAAAGCCACAACCTTCAGCGCCGCCAGGCGCTCCTCCTGCTCGAAAGAGGAAAGATTTCTCTCGTCCTCCAGGGCATCCAACCTTCGAATTACCTCCTCAGCATTCGTTCTGGCCGCGCACCTAGCGGCTCTTGAATCACGTTTGAACGTAGCCAGCCTGCCCCGCAAAGAGGTTAATTTTTGAGAGAATCTATTAGTGGCAGAACCTGAAGTAGATGTCGTTGACCAGTGCGAAGTCACCGTCTCCCTGAAGCCGTCTTCCAAAAGCCAACATTTCTCGTATCGAAAGAACCCACGTTGGGTCGGGGCCGACCCGGAGCACCACAGGATAGGGTTATGATCAGAGCAGGACCTCGGTTTGGCCATCACCGACGCCAAGGGATAGGTCTCCATCAGTTCAGTCGAGGCAAAGAAGCGGTCAAGCCTTGAGCGCGACCTGGAGTTCCTCCATGTGTATTTTACGTCGGCGGCGTCCATGCATTCAAGGCCCAGCGAGTTAATGGTGTCCATAAAGAGATCGGAGCCGGTATCCTGCCCACCCCTCCCCCAGGCCTATCGGAGGAGAGCAAAGTGATGTTGAAATCACCCCCCATCAGCCAAGGGGTCCCATTAATCACCCTCCTAGCATCTTGCATATCCTGCCACAGCTCCCCCCTCGACGCACCATCACAAGGGCCGTAGACGCAAGAGACCACCAAAAGATTAGAGGAGAGAGTTTGCTAATACCACCGTTAGCATGTGTTGTCCCTGAGTTTCTGAGATAAAAGACCAAGAAGCCAATCACCAAGCCACCAGCAAGCCCCCCGACATCCCCGATGCCTCCAGAAACCTGAAATGATCAATGCCCCCTGCACCGCATGAACGCCAAAGAGTATCCGACTAGGAGGGCAGCTTCGTTTCTTGAAGAAGGACGATATCGCAATCCCATTCTGAGAGCCTAGAACCCATAATCCTACGCTTATCCTTATCCCCCAATCCACGGATGTTCCAAGAGAGTATTTTCATTTGGAAGCTTCGAAGGCCCCTTGTAATGATGCGACACCTGTCGCCGCCGCCACATTGCTCTTGAGAGTGGTCTCCAAATGAATTGATCTCGCCCTTGACCTTCTTCTATATCTTTTTCCGCTCCTTCTATCGACGATCTTGAACAATAAATCTTCAAAAAATCAACCAAAAATGGACCCGCTCTGATACCATGTTAGAAAACGAAGTATACAGAAGCATAATATCAGAGATACATAATAAACAATAAGAACAACGTGATTTTACGTGGAACCCCACTCCGTGAGGAGCGTGATGAAACCACGGGAGCGCCTCAAAGATTTGATGTGTTCATTCACTTTCTCCCTCATTTGATACAATGGGTCCGGGACTTCTTATATAACCATCACCGAGTCTCCACATCCCACAGACGGTAGATGAAAGATCCATTTACCCATCTACACAAGGGACGCATATACTCCAACAATATATATATATCCACTTCTAAGAGTGTGTTAACACAATTTTCATATCCATCATTGTATGTATTTATATACACATGTTAAAATGATTAAGGTATGGTAATATCTATACCCATGTCTGTTAATTTGCATTCCTAACGTTCATGGGTGTCTTTCTCCATGCTCTAACACCAGCTTTAGTAAACCAAAACATTTTACTGTCCTCTTTGACCATAATCCAATTTCCTTTCTCACCAATAAGGTGAGAGGCTACTCATCAATTTCGCAGTTATACTTTAATTCACATAGAGCACTTTTTTCTGAGATCCAAGTAGCTTTTGGAATATTAATGCATTCACATATTCTACTAATTTATGTTTTGTTATGTATTTTCCATTTCCAAAATCATTTACAATATAGGAAGTTTTCTGCTATTGTGGCAATAGATGGGCGAGGTATGAAGTGTTCTCTAAGTGCCTCCATGAAGACTGACGACTTGTTGAAATATATATACTCCATAATGACCAGTCTATTTTTCTTGCTTTTTGTGAAGAGACTTAGGTCCATAGACTGTGGTGCGTAAATAGTATTGAAATTCTAGAGAAGAGATTTCTTTTGATGATTATTGGATCTTAGACAATTACAGAAAAGACGTGATTTTTTAAGAGTTTTTATATCAAGGCATGGCATGAAACAAGTCAAACTATAAGGAGAGGAATGTTGAATGCTTAAAACAGCTTTTCACCATACAAAGCTGCTTTCACAGTCCATTTGCGGAATCTTGAATTCTACAAAGTGTGCAATTGTCAGAAACATGCAATTGACTAAATCCATGTGGCGGCTGCAGACTTATGTAAGACGACATTTCACGTACAGGTTTAACTTTCACCTTCATATCTTGCATTGCTATTGTGGAGCAATATGAATTAAGAATAATGGGATATTGGGTCTTCTACATCCAATGTTCGAATTTAATCCTAAGCTAGTTACCAACGGAACTTGTGAGAGTGTTACTATTAATTCAGTTCAAAAGAATTATCTGAACATCAAATTATATGAACGTCAGGCTTTGAAGTTGTTATTTTATTGTAGCCGAATGGCGCTTCTGCCATTAATGCCATTCCTGTCCTTTTACTGTGGATTTCCACTTTATTATCTTATTATTTATCCTTTATCAAAAAAATATTATCACATAGTCATCTACAGTGTACTAAAATTCGGACTCCTAGGACCTATATTTCAAGGTTTTGTAAAGGAGGGGAGGGAGAAAATGCATACTCGAGATTGGAAGGCAAGTGGTTAGTATAAGGGGGAGGTAGAATGGACTCCAGTTGTACAGAGTGTGTGAGTTCCCTAATGTCCGCTCGATTTTCAACATCAAATCAACTTATTTCCTTTTCCACTTTCATACCCAGGCTAGCAGAAATTGAGTGCAATATTTGAGTTACATCTCTCAACTTGTTACCAAATGATTCATTTTTCTCAATAAGTATAGAAATGTCATCCTCCAAAATGTTCTCATGACAAATCATGGGATAAGTCTATTCAGTAGGAGGATACTGCTGAGAACTTGAGGTCTCATACTCAACATACCTAGATTCGAGCATGCAATTATGATTCAAGTATATTGCAGATATTGGTCGGAGCCTCATGTGAATTAGATATATAAGGGGCTTGTAGATTTTGCTCATGAGTCTGATCCCTTATAGGTGTAGGCTCTTTGAAAGGGTGGTGTGAGGGTTGGTCAATGCGGGCTTGAAGGAAGATCATAAGGTGCATGCCTCTCCATTCAGTATGTTCAATCGACCATGTCATGCTTTAAGGTCACGTCGGGATGTGTATATGTGAATTGTTGTCCGGTCCCTACTTGAGGTGAGAATGAGGTATGTAGGGTACATAATTTTGCTAGTTATTTGTCTCAACAGTAACTTGCTCTTCGAATGGTTCGTTGATTCCAACAAGCTCTCGAGAATAAGAACAGTCAGTCCAAGATGGAAGTGGATCTGGGGTGTGAGAATGTGGAGTAGGTGAGAAATACGAAGAATTGGGGAAGTCAGTCGAAGTTCTGACTTCATGGTCTAGATGGGGGTATGATGAGGAATAAGAAGGTGAAGATGATTGGATTATGGTGGAAGAGGAGTGACATGGATATGATGATCAAGCTACCTGAAAGGATTGGCATTTTTCTATGGATTCTTAAACGTGGAAGATTGCTTACTCGTGATCGATGCGCATCCATCTTCCCGAATGTCACAGCATTATGTGGTCTGTGCGGCTCCGATATTGAGACATCCAGCCATCTCTTCCTTCACTGCAACCTCGTGCGGGACATCTGGGATGACGTGGGATGGGTGAATCGTTCCACGATTGATGATTTTTGGGAGAGCTTATCTGCCAATGCTAATCGTCCGAGGGCGGAAAGAATCATTCCCATTGCGCGTATCTGGAGTATTTGGCTGGGAAGAAACAAATTGCTTTTTGCGGGGCAGCGTTTTTATAAGGAAAACATTTGTATCGCTGCAAATCGCTTTTGTATTGATTGGTTATCCGTGTAGCATCTTTTGGGAGGCGGATGGTATCCTGTTTCTTACCATCTACCTTGACTTTTTGTTGTATTCCCCGCTGTAAGTATTTTCTATCTTTTTCCTTAATAATATGGGGCGAACACCTATGAGTGTCTCCCCCTCTTTTGAGTGTCAAAAAAAATGGATGAATGTAGGTGAATCAAGGTAGCAAACGTATAAGTACACAGGATAACGCATACAAACATACACAAAACAAATGCAAGAACAAACCCTAATTTCACCAACTCAACACAATGAAGGACCCGAAGCTGGGTCCGATTAACCTAGTTGATTTTAAGTGTGATTTTCAAGCAAAGTTAGAAAGGATTACGTGATGGCATATAGGGAAGTTGGCTCAATGCCGGTCGTGACTCCCCTGTTTAACCTGTCACATGAGATACTAACGCCCTTCCTCTCTTAGTTCCTATCATCGGCTTACTCGGTTAATACCGATTAAGTTCAGGGACCTACCCCTATCTACCTACCGAAGTAGGCGGAGGCTGACAAGGCTTGTCATTTCGCCTCGAGGGGCTACTAAACAGCTTGTCGCATCGCACCACTGCTTCACCCCTATCTACTTGCCGAAGCAAGCGGAGGCTACTTGGTGCTGGTCAGTTGAACTTCTAAGAACGGGGTATGTTGATATGGAAGGCATGGATTTGGGCTTTATCTTAGTATGTGCACACACTCTCCGTACCCTTACTCAACCTGAAATCATGGTCGGGGTTACTCTCCCGTAAACAAAATTTCCAGTTTTAAGTTGGTTTTTTTTGTCAATCTGTTCAGCAAACCCGATTTTAAGTTAGATGACCACTTGATTAGTCCAACACACAAGGAACGATTATCGTTAAATCCCAATTTTCTTTAATTCTAAGTTGTAAAAATAAGGTGAAGGGAGTCGAGAAAAGCCGATGCACGATAAAACGATGATTTATGCCAAGTTCATGAGACTTACAGTGATCCTTGAGGTCTACATGCGGGATGCAAAGTGATCCTAACCTGTTTTCCTCCCCGGTAATGACGCCATTTAACGGAACCAAAATCACCCTATTTAAAATGTCATATTTATGATGTAGTCAGGCAATCAGGATCGATCAAAAATTAACCACACACATCGATGAATCAACGAATGAATTAAAGTATGGTTTTATGTATTTTTAACTTGGGCAAGCCCCAGGGTCGACTCAAGGAGGCAAAGGAACAACTTCAGATCAACTTAGATGAGTTAGCTCGCGGTTTTCCAAGCAGTTTTTTTTGTAATTTTTTATGCGATAAAAATGCAATGCGATTGAACCAGGGATCGCCATATCGCGACATATCGTCGATATATCGGCGATATATCGGTATCGACAGGTCACCGATATATCGCCGATATGGACGATATCGGATATCGACATGAGAAAATGCCTTGGTGAATACCGGGTTTCGGCGATATGTGTCGATATATCGCCGATATATCGGCGATATATCGATATCGACATTGTATCGAAACGATATCGATACCGATATTTCCTTCCTTGGATTGAACTAGGTTATTAAAAAATCAAGCAACTTAGGTAAATTAATTTTAATGTAAAATTAAGTCAATCTAGCCAAGTTATGAAATGCCGATGGCGAGTGCGAAGTGCGAAGGGGCGACTGTCGAGTGCAAAGTGGCGAGCAACGTGCGTTCGGGTGCGGCTGCTGCGAAGGGGAAGGGGGTGCGCTCTCACGACGCTGATGGAGATAGGGGTGGGGAAGATGCTCTCGCGAGGAGCTTTGCGGAGGGGGAGTGGGTTCTCGTCTCGCATAAGAAGCCTGCTAAGCGTTGTTTCCGTTGTGGGGAGAGGGGTCATCTTGCTTCTCGGTGTTCTCTTCCGCCTAGGTGCTTTGCATGCGGGAAGCCGGGTCACCGTCGCGCTTCTTGTTGGTTTCTTCGGGATTGCCGCCCGCTGCAGCCCGGGGTGGTCTCCTCTTCGGTGAAGGTGCATGCTTTGCCTGGTTCTCGTTCCGGTCTTGTCGCTCGGAGGGAGGTTCGTTCTTACGCTCGGGTGGTGGCTCCTCGCTCCTGCTCGTCGGGCGATGGCTCCTTTGATGAGGGTCTTCTGGCGTCTGGTGCGGACTCGCTTCCTTACTTCGCTTGTGGAGAGGGCGAAGAGCGGGTGGTTGGTGGTGCGGCTGTCGGTGCAACTCGTGTTTCGGCTGGGATGGCAGCTGAGGAGGTTGGTTCGCCCTTGGAGGAGGTCATGTTACGTGCGAATTTGCATGGGAAGGTTTTGCATGCGAAGTCGGTGCGCGGGAAGGAGGTGGTGGACGTGGGAAGGCGCGTGGTGGCTATTGGGGTTGCTCGACGGTGCAATGTCGACTGGGCGGCGGTTAGTTCGCATGTTGGCACTCTCCTGGGACCTCTCTTCAATGGAGACCTCTTTCTGTTGGACTCTTCTCATTGCTGTGTGCGTGGCCTGTCCCCGGAGCAACGGTATAGGCTGCTGGGCGCTGGTTCTTCTGAAGACGTTGTTTGGAGGATGACTCGCGTGGCGGATGACGCTTCTCAAGCCACCGAGGTCTGCGTGGCGGCTATTCGTGGTGTGCCTTTTTTGTCGCGGACTGTCCCCTGTCTCTCCAAGGCTTTTCGCCGTTGGGGGGAGATCTTGGCGGTCGTCGACGACGGGCTTGCTCCGGAGGCTGATTGGAGGATTACTTCAGTTCTTTTCGAGTGTAGCAAGGCTCTTCTCGGTGATGTGCAAGGCAAGACTTTCTTCGGCTCCCTAAAGATTGGGCGATGGTGTTTCAAGCTCGAGCTCTCCATCGTCGCTCCCCCGCCGACGGCTGCACCGACCCGGGTGGGGCTGGCGTCCGATCGGGTCGCCTCGGGGTCGGAGTGCGTCGCTTCGCCTTTGCCCTGCCAGGTGGCGCGTGCTACTGATTATTCCGAAGCGTCTCCACAACTGGATGACGTGGCTGGAACCTTCGAGGCACCCCTTCGTTCCCCGTGCCAACCGTCTGCAACCCCTGGATTTTCTGATTTAAGGGTGCCCAAGACCGATTCCGCTTTTCTTTCTCGACAGGTTGGGTCGGCTCCCACCTTGTTTTTTGGCTTTTCGGATCCCTCTGCGGATCTTCAGCACGTGAGGGTTGGCGGACCCGTCACGTTCGGATCTTGGCCAAGGGTCTCTCACCCGAATGCTCGTACCTTCTCGCCGAAGAAAGTCTTGCCTGGATGTGATGTGGACCCGAATCCTAACCGAGGTCCACATCGCCGAAGAAAAGTTTGGCCAAGGGTCTCTCACCCGATGCGCAAAGCAAGGACTCATGTCCAAGGTCTCTGCTACGGTTTTGCCCCGAATCCACATCGAGGAATTGCGTGTTGATGTGGACCCTGGACGTGAGTCCTTGCTCTTGGCTACTCCTCAGACCCCGATGCGGGCCCCCTCGGATCTGTATGGTGCTTTCTTTACTCACCTTCCCTCGGGACTCCCGATCTTCCGCGACGACGAGGGCCTTTCTTCCAGACGTTTTGGGAGGACTTATAGGAGGCGCATTTGTTCCAGGGAAGACCCTATCGTGACTCACTCTTGTGCGACTCTGCGGGAGGCTGTGGCGGATGCTGCGGGCCTATGTGGCCTTGGGGGAAACGACGGAGGTTTTTAATGAAGGTTTTCTCATGGAATGTTAGGGGCCTTGGGGACTCGGTCAAGCATCGATCCTTGGGTTCGCGGCTCTCTGAATGGTGCTGTGTTGTTGCTCTCATCCAAGAAACTAAGTTGCGAGATGTGGATGATATCATGTGGCGCTCTCTTGGCGCTGGTTCCTTCGATGAATTCCGGGCGGTCGATGCATTGGGCTCGGCGGGGGGTTTTCTGATAGCCTGGCGCTCTCAAATGTTTACTTTTAGCTCATTGCTTGTGGGCCGACATATAATCTCAGTCGCTTTGAACCGGGCCGATTCCACTGAGTCGATGGGTTTCTCTTGTATCTACGCCCCTACGTGTCATGTCTTGAGGAAGGAATTATGGGAGGATATTCGAGGCGCGACTACTTTATTTGGGGACCTCCCTTGGTTATTGGGGGGAGATTTCAATGTAACCATTCATTCCTCCGATCGCCCTCGAGGCAGGGGTGGTCATGATCCGGGTTCGCTGGATTTCATTGAAACACTTGATGATCTTGCGCTGGATAGCTTGGTTCCTAACGATATCACTTACACGTGGCGCAACAATTCTTCTCGCTCCAGAATTGATCGATTTTTGGCTTCTGGGAAGTTGTTGGAATCCTTCCCTCTTTGTTCTGTTTCTTCTCGCCCCCGGTCTTTTTCGGATCACTCACCCATTATTTGGGACTCTGGCGAGGGGCTTCGATCTCGGGGTCTTTTTCGATACGAGAAATGTTGGTTGCTGGAACCCAATTTCAGGCAGGTCGTTCAGGACCATTGGGCTCATTTTCCCGTCTCGGTCTCTGCTGCCCACAAACTTGATCAAAAGCTGGCTTCGTTACGGAGGGTGCTTGCGGGATTCAAGAGGAACTCTAGGATGTCGCGTATTGCTTTACGCGCGGAGGCGGAGGAAATTATTTTGCAACTAGACTCGTTGGAGAATGAGCGAGACCTCTCGCATGACGAAATTCTGGAGCGCGTATCTGCTCAAGATAGGGTGCAGGCCGAGGATAAGAAAAGAGTCATTGAATGGCGGTAGCGTTCGCGACTTAAATGGATAAAAGAGGGCGATGCGAATTCCACATTCTTCCACCGAGTGGCGAGCAATAGAAAAAGCTTCAACATGATGCGGGCTCTCTCTGTCGGTGATGTTCAGATTTCTGGGGAAGGGGAGATGGGGAGCGCCATTGTGGATTACCTCAGGCGCTTCTCATCGTCTTCTTCTCCGCGTAGGTGGCATTGGCTGGGCCTTGGCGCTTCTCTCTCGGACTCTGATTCGGCGATTCTTACTCGTCCCATTTCTTTGGAGGAGACTAAGGCTGCTGTGTGGGCCTTAAATGTTGATTCTTCTCAGGGCCCTGATGGATTCTCCGTTGCTTTCTATCGTGACTTCTGAGAGCTCGTGGCCGGCGACGTTATGGACGTCATATCCGATTTTTGTGCGGGCAACCTCGGTTTTGATCGACTTAATCGGGCTAATATTGTTTTGATCCCCAAAAAAATGCTGGCGCAGCGTATCGAGCATTATCGGCCAATTTCTGTCTCCAATGGCATCTACCTTATAGTGGCTAAAATCTTAGCCACCCGTTTGGCTCGGGTTTTGGATACTCTTATTTCTCCGATTCAGGCCGCGTTCATTAAGGGCAGGCAGATCGCGGATTGTATTGTTGTTGCATCTGAAGTTGTCGCTGAGTGGAAAAAGGAAAAAAATAAGGGGGTTTTGTGTAAGATTGACTTTGCTAAGGCATATGACTACCTCGATTGGCGGTTCCTTTGGTCCGTTTTGCGGAGGCGCGGCTTCCCAAGCGTGTGGATCTCTTGGATGCATAGATGCATCACGACTGCTTCCCTCTCTGTGTTGATCAATGGCAGGCCGTTTGGTGGTTCTTTCCAGCCTAGAAGGGGGGTGCGGCAGGGATGTCCTCTTGCGCCCCTCCTCTTCGTGTTGGCCTCCGATGTTCTTGCGCGCATGGTGAACCGCGTTATTGACGCTGTGATTTCTAATGGTTTCCGTAAGGGGGATGTTTGTGTGCCTTTGATCCAGTTTGCTGACGATACTATATGCTTTATTGAGGGTGGTAGTGCGGAGGTCTCCGGTATGGCCACCACACTTGCCCTTTTCTGTGAACTTTCGGGCTTGTCGATTAACGTCTCTAAATCTAATGCGGTGCCCTTTGGCATGTCTCCTGCGGAGGCGGAGGAATGCGGCCGGCTGCTAGGTTCTTCTCCATGCGAGCTTTCGATTGCCTATCTTGGTCTACCTTTATCGGTGGGGCGGGCCAGAGCCCGGGATTGGCGAGTTATTACTGAGCGCGTGGAGACGCGCCTTGCTGGTTGGCGGGCGGCTTTGCTCTCTCGGGGGGGGGCGTCTTATTCTTCTCAAATCGGTGCTCTCGTCTATCCCTTTGTATTTCCTATCCGTTCGTCGAATGCCTGCGGGGGTTTGATTGCGGATCGAGCGGTGTATGCGTCGCTTCCTGTGGGGCCAAAAGGGGGGGAATGGTAGGGGCATGCATATGGTTTCTTGGGATGACGTATCTATGCCTAAGCGTTTTGGTGGCCTTGGTGTACGGAGGTTGGCTGTGGTTAATGACGCTTCTTTTACTCAAATGGGTGAGTCGAATTTGGGGGACGGAAGATAACTTCTTTATCAACATTCTCAGGGTGCTCTTGGGCGACGACTGGTTCGGCTTGCAGCGGGGGGATCTGCGATTACATCCATCCCCGTTCTGGCGCAGCGTGATGGACTCCGTGGCGAGGAATGTTGCGCTTTTCATCCCGGCGTTGGGGACGAGGGACTTTTTCAAGTTTTGGCTGGATGATTGGTCAGGCAGTGGTCCTCTTCGGGTACGCTTTCCACGCCTGTTCGCGCTTGCGTCCAATAAGAATGCGACCGTGGCTGATTGTTGGGTGGATGGGTGTTGGTGTCCACGCTTTTTCGCGAACTTTTCCGAGCAGCGGGTGGATGACTTCGTTTCGATGATGGTGTCACTTAGTGTTGCTGCTACGCCGAACTTGCAGAGGGATCATTGGCGTTGGAAGGACAGCTCCTTCTCCACTAGGAAGGCTTACCGGGCTCTGGTCCTTCCTCCACCTCCTGCTTCTTCTCTTCTTGTGCGTGACTGTGGGTTCTTTTGGGGCTTGCGCTTGCTGGAGCGCATCGGCATCTTCCTTTGGTTACTTCGCAGACGGAGGCTGTTGACTCGTGATCGTTGTGCTACAATCTTTCCAAACTTCAGCGCATCTTGCCCCCTTTGTAATACCGAGGATGAATCTATTGACCACCTCTTCTTCGGCTGTCACTTGGTATCGGGAATTTGGGACGATGTGCCTTGGGCGAGAGCGGACAACCTCTTCGCTTTCTGCGAGCATCTTTGGACCAACAGGAACAGGGATAGGCGGGACCTCTTGGCTCCCGTTGCGCGGTTGTGGTGCATATGGCTTGGCAGGAACGAAGCTATTTTCTCCGGGCAGCGGTTTTATCGTGAAAACATAGTTATTTTGTGCGCTCGATTTAGAAACGACTGGTATATTCTATAGGGTTTTGGGCCTTATTGCTGTCTTCTTTAAACCCGGGATTTTGTTGTTTCTGCTTAGGGTCCCTAACTCCTCCTCTCCATCCTTGAATCTGTAAGTATTCTTTCTTATTTTCTTTTTTATATAATTTTGGGGCGAACACCAACGAGTGTATCCCCTTTTTTTAGCCTCAAAAAAAATCTAGCCAAGTTATATTTTTCATGTAAACCTAACCCAATGATGATGCAAAATATATTTTTTGGAATTTTTGGGGTTAAAATGCAACAATGAAAATGCAAACTTTTTTAGGTTTGTTATGAAATTTTTCGTCCAAACAAAGTGCAAAATTTATGAAATTTTTACTTGAAGGTAAACATGATGAAATGAAGCTAAAAAAATATTTTTGAAATTTTCTGACAATTTATGATTTTTTTATGTTTTTTACTGAAAATAGAGTGAATGTGAACAGAGTGAATATGAGTATTTAATTTTTAATAAATCAGTGAAATCAAATTATCCAGAAGAAAATCTATCTCAAAAAGATATTGTAATTAGCAATGCATGAGAGTTGAAATTTCACAAAAATCATACTCGAGGATTTAATTAAAAATCAATTACAGAAACCACTCAACTATTTATTTTATGCATAATACAACTCCAATTTAAATGAAATTTGGATAGTAATTAAAGAGCATTAAGAAGTATCATACATAATTTTTTCACAGTTTTTGGAGCAAATATTAATGAAATAAGACTTTCAGACCTTGAATTGGGTAAAATATGCAAATTTCTTCCAAAATAATTTTAATTAATTAATTACTGCTCACAAAATTAGAAATAAATACCCAAGTGATAAAGAATTAAATGAAATACAACATGCAATTTTTGATTTAAAATTTGATACGAAATAGATGTCCAAATTACTGCTTAAAGTCAGAGGTATTTTTTGCAATACATAAATTAATATTCAATGAAATAAAATATGCCTAAGGGCACTTTTGAAATTTCAAAAATAAGAATGGATAAACATGCAATTTTGCCAATATATATAAGGACCTTTGAAGAACGTGGGTTCCAATAATGGAACCCACTCCTCTATGGCACACGATCTGGGCGACGCGGTTGTTGAAGGCCCCGTGGGGAGGTGGCAGCCGTAACGTACGCGACTACAGTGCTTGGAGGGCGGCTGACGGCTGGTGGTGAGGTGGCGGCACTGGCCATAGGTGCCCGTACGCGGGGGAGACGTTGTAGGTCGGCGGAGGTGCGACCGAGGGCGGCGCTGGCAGTAGGCACCCGTGCGGGGGGAGACTCTGCAGGTCGGCGGAGGTGCGGTCAAGGGCGGCGCTAGCGTTGAGGAGGACGCGATATGAGGACGATAGACGGAAGGATAGGAGACGTTGCACGCGTAGGGGCACCCACGGTTGAAGTGCGGTTGCTGCATGGAACATACGTGGTTGAGGGGGGTCGCACGTGCGGGGGCACCCGCGGCTGGAGGTGGCGGAGATGGCAAGCGACGGAGAGGGGCACGGTTGTGCAGCTGGGAGGTGCTGGAACATGAGGCCTGCCGCATGTGGCATGCGGTTGTGCGAGTTGCAACAGGTGGCTGGAGGCAGAGGCTCGTCGTACGCGGAGGAAGGTCTGCAGGGCGATCGATGGAGCGACGATGACTGAAGGCGACGGTGTGTGGCGGTAGGAAGAGGACACCCAGCTTTTCATGTTCTATTATTTATTTTTTTGTATATTTTTTTATTTTAATTTTAAACAGGAAATGAAATTGTTGATGAAAGTGTGGTGTAATATGAATGATTATGATGATCTAATAATAAAAATAATAAAAATGACGATTATGAGTTGGTGTGCATGTGATGATGATGGTGATTGTGATTGTGGTGGTGTTTATGAAAATATTTTGGTGATGAACAACAAGGGGAAAAAATTTGTTAGATAAAAAAATTGACAAGGAAAGGGAGAGGGATACTTATCTGTGATATGTCGGATTTTGGAGGAGCTATGCTGCAACTCCAATCGTCGCCTCGAGCGGCGTGGCGGATGCATCGCGAAGTAGAGCGAGCCTGATTGAAAGCTCGCGACACGGCAACGGTGGTGCTGTTGATCTTGCCTTTGAGGTTGTCTCGTACAAGTGTCACCTGAAGGTTAAAAGGGCTCGACCTCTCTTCTCTCGAAACTACGGATGATGAGAAATGAAGACGAGAAGGGAATAAAAAGGAGGTGAGGGAAGTTAGAAAAGATATGGAGAAAGTGGGGAGAATGGGGAGTTGGTGACTTGGAGTGGGGAACAAGTTGGAGCAGAGAAGAAGTAAAAGGAAAATAAAATAAATAAAAAATAAAGTAATATAAGTAGGCTACTAAAACTAATGAAGAGAGGTAGAAGAAAAATATTAAAAAGTAAAAATAAATAAAGGTAAATAAATAATTAAAATAAATAATAATAAATAAATAAAATAAATTCCAAAAATAATAAAAATGGAGCGACACATGGCAACTCCAGGAGCCGCTACGTGTCGCTCCTAGAATATTCAAAAATTAAATGTAAATAAAAATAAAAAAAATAAAAAAAGAGATCAAATCAAAAAGTAATCAACATGAAAGTTGCATATCTCGGCGAGATCTACAACTTCCTTGAAGGACCGAAAATCAAAGGAAATCATTTGTACAAACATTATTTTTGGGGGTACCTTATAGATATAAAATATCATATTATGTGTTTTTGCATTTTTTATAATTTTTAAATAAGAGAAAAATCAAGAATAAAATTAGAGAAAATGAATATTTAGAACTTAATCCATTTTTTTGAATTTTTAATAATTAAGAAAATAAAAAGATAAAATAAAGGGTATTTTAGTCAATATGTACAATATACAATAAGGACCCAAAACCCAAGTTTCACATACAAACTCCGATTTTTATGAAATTAGTCTTGTTTTGAATTTCTTTGAATGAATGTTACTTTAAAAGTAAGTAGACCTAAATCGGATACCATATAAGAGAGATATGCACGTTTTAAGGTTCTTAGTTTCAAACTAAGGCTCAGGCTTTATTGGTCAATTTTACAAGTTAGCTTTTTTTGATATTTTTCTTTTATTAATGTTAGGGCTATATACACTATAAAGTTGATTTTATTTGATTTGGAGTTAGTATAAAATAGATAAAAATAGGAGAAATATGATAATATACAGGTGACTATGTACAAGTGAATTTGGCTCATTTAATGCAAATATGCATGCTAAAATGCAAACATAAATTCTAAATGCATGAATGTGAATAATGCACAATAAATGAAAATATGCAGCTAATTGCTCGAGAACAAAGCTCTATTTTCATCTTTTAGAGCGATGAATCAGGTATTCATCACCATAATCTCTTTTCTTTTTTCACTTCCTCCTCCTTCGTTTTCCTCTTCTTCTCCCACGTTCCCTTTTCTCTGTTCTGAACCAAATCTCTTGTTCTTGCATCATTCACTTGTTTTCCTCATTGCCACCTTGTTCCATCTTTCTTCCTTCCATCTCCGACTCCAACCAGTCCATCCCCTGCTACCACACACCATTTCCACCCTCATGTTCACGCTTCGTGCCGCCATCGCTCTACAGAGCTCTGCCCTGCTCCCTCATGCTGCATGCAGCTAGCCCTACTTCCGGACGCCACCGACCTTCATCAACGAATGGCCTCCGTCAATTCAAGCTTGCCTCCGCCACTTCCAGTCGCAGTCCTACATGAGAAGATCATACATGCACTTATCGTAGTTTCAAATCTTCAACCTGTCAACTAATCTTTTGTGCTCCATTCCATTTGCTAGCTTTTTCCACTGTAGGCAATATCTAGTAACAAGGTTCCAAAAGTCGGTAGTCGGTAGTCAGTACTCGGTCAGTCGGGTCATTGACTAAGGATTAATCGGCAGTCGGACGACTAATCAGATTCAGTCGGACTTTAATCGGCTTTGAATCTTATGATTAATTTAAATATATAACTCACTTTTATACATAAATTTTCTACATTTTTATACTATCCTAATAAAATAAAAAAGTAATTGAATTTAAATAAAACACTAAGCATATTATAATGAGTTTTCTTATAAAAAAGAAAAATATATAAAAATATGGTATCTCCAAACAAAAATTGGTCGACTAATATGCCTAGTCGGAATTAATCGGTACTCGATCGGTCACCCCACTGACTAGACTAGTCGAAGCTACTAGTCAGGCCAGCCAGGCGACTTTTACAACATTGTCTAGTAAGGAGTTGACTTATTTCTACAGCCTACTCAGTTTGAGAGGAAGATGTTATGTGGAATGTCAGATAGGTGATAGATGAGTGATTATTTCAGCTGTAGTCCTATTTTCTTTAGGATATTTTATCTGGATAATTACTAATATTCTCTAGAGATCATCTTTCGGCTTTTCAAATAAAATTGTGATTGGTGTTTGAATTTAATTCCAAGTTCACTAGAATCATGATTTATGAGTGAATGTGGGATATATATAAACACCCTTGTGTCATTATCAACCATTGAGGGTATAAAATTGAGATCCAGCTTTCGAGCGGCTTCTTCCTTGTAGGATAGGGACTCCCCTTACTTTCTTGTTGTATAGTTCCTTATTAAAATCTTGCTACTTGGCAGAATTGTGAACCATCAGCATGGAATAAATTCATTATAATTTTCCTCTCCTACATTTTGAACCTGATTGCTAAAGATGAAATAGAAGATAGGTCCAATTCTAATCGGATTTAGTCGGCTATTAGTCAATTTTGAATTTTTTAAGTATTTAAAATATATAAATCAATTTTTATACACATTCTTATATATTTACATTGATTTATACATTTCTATACTATCATAATGAATTAAAAGAAGTAATTGTCTTTAAATATAACATTAAGCATATTAGAGTAAGTTTGTTTTTAAAAAAATTGAAAACTAAAATATGTAAAAGTCAGCTGACTAGGCCAATTAGTTGGCGTGATTAGTCGGGTTGACCGACTAATGGCTGACGAGCCCTAATCGAGTCGGCTACCCCACCGACTCGAGTAGTCGGGCCAACTAATCGGTCTAGTCGGCCGACTTCTACAACACTGGTCTCCACTTTAGCCAACATGTATTTATTTTATTTGTATCATCTCCATCAATTTTTTCATCATATTGCAAAATATATCCCAAGTATCTAAAAGAATCTCTCTTCTGAATGTTATCATAACCAATCTTAACCTTGATTCCTTCACCATTGCTTCCATCAAAAGTGCACTTCATATATTCAATGTTAGTTCTATTTATACGAAATCCTTTAGTCTCCAATGCATGTCTTCATATTTCAAGCTTCTCATTTGCTCCATTTCTAGTCTCATTAATCAACACAATATCATTAGCGAATAACATACACCAAGGTATGCCATCATAATCAAAGTAAAAAGGAATGGACTCAAAGTTGAACCTTGATGCAGATCGATGTTGATGTCAAAATAGTCAGTCTTCGCAGATTGTATCCTTACACAAGATAAAGCCCTATCATACATTTCTTTTATGAGGTTAATGTATAAGACATGCACTTGTCTCTTCCCCAAAACTCTCCACAATATCTCTCGTTGGACATAATCATAAGCATTCTCTAAATCAATAAAAATTATATATGGTTATTCCTTTTAGTTATGTAAATCTTCATTGTTCTCAGCAAGTGGATTGTTTCAATAGTTGAGCGACCTGGCATGAATCGGAATTAGTTTTCTTTTACTTCGAAAACTTGCCTCAACCTTTCGATCATACGTACCCAAATTTTCATAGTATGACTCATCAGCTTGACACCTTTGTAATTTTAACAATTTTGAATGTCTCCTTTATTCTTATAAAGAGGCACCATGATGTTTCTCCTTCAATCTTCAGGTATTTTCTTGCTTCGTTAAATAACATTGAATAAATTTGTAAGCCAAGTTAAATCACGCTCACCTAAAACTCTCCAAACTTCTATAAGAAAGTCATAAGGTCCTACATGTTTTCCATGTCTCATAACCTTCAAAGTCTCCTCTACTTCCTTCCTTTGTATACGTCTAGGACTTGCACGATTCAATAACTTTCACTACTAGCTAGATTTTACAAAGTGATCTCTCTATTTCATTCCCCCGATGAAAGCTTATGGAAGTACTGCTTCCATCTAGTCTCTATATCCTTCTGCGTAACAAGCACGTGACCTTCCTTATCCTTACTGCATCTCACTTGAGAGAGATCTTTGGTCTTTCTTTCTATTGCTTTAGACAACCTGAATATATCATTCTGGCCCTCCTTGAGTCGAGATTTTTGTACAGAACTTCATAAGCTTTTGACTTAGCTTTGCTTACCACCTTCTTTGCTTCTTTCTTCACTATTTTGTAGTTTGTGCCAGTTTTATCCCGTTCTATCCTTAGACATAGCTTTAAAGCATGCTCTTTTAATTTTGAGCTTCTCTTGCACCCCTCCACTCCACCACCAAGCCTCCTTTTGGCATGGAGCTCCTCCCTTTGACTCGCCTAGCATCTCTTTGACTACCCTTCGGATACAAGATTCTACCGCCTCCCACATCTCGTTTTCACTTCCATTACCATCTCAAGATAAGTCTTATAAAACCTTCTCCCTGAAGCGTGATTGCTTCAATTGAAGATTCCACCATCTAGTTCTAGTGATCATAGAAACCCTTCTTTTTTTTACCTACCCTTTTATATGCACATCCATGATTAACAAGGGATGTCGGATGGTCAGACTCTCTCCTGGTATTACTTTGCAGTCTTTGCAACACACCCGGTCTCTTTTTCTCAGCGCAAAGTAATTTATATGTGTTCTAGTCGAGCCACTCTTATAAGTAATTAAATGCTCCTCCCTCTTCTTGAAGAGAGTGTTTGCAACGTAAATATCATAAGTTGTTACAAAATCTAGAATGACTTTTCCCTCTTCATTTCTATCCCTGAAGCTATGTCCATGAAACTAACATACCCTGAAGCATCCTTTCTCACATATCCATTAAGATCTCCTCCTAAGCAAATCATCTCTTTTTGTGGGATTCCTCGTATAATCTTATTCAAATTATCCCAAAAAGCTTGATTAGTCCTTTCATCTAAATCAATTTGCAGTGCATAAACTAAGATGATATTCATAATTTGTTCTTCAAGAACCACTTTTAGTAAAATAATCCAATCCCTGAATCATTGTACTTCAAATCCTTCAAATCCTTGTGAACAACCACTCCAACACCATTTCCGCCCTTATCTTTACCCGAGTACCAAAGTTTAAAGCATGTCTTCTCAATCTCACTTGCTTTCTCTCCAACCCATTTTGTCTCTTGTAGACATAGTATCTGAATCTTCCTTCTTTCCATCGTATCGACTATCTCCATCGATTACCAGTCAAAATGCCAATATTCCAACCACCTATCCACAACTTCCTTTGCAATGTCTTTTGGACTAGCTTCTTTACTCTCATGTGACCATGATGCGAGAACCCTTGCAAATTTTGGACTGCATCCATGTGGCGATGCAACGAAACTAGCTTATTTACTCACATGTATTCCTCATGTGAGAACTCTTGCAAATTTTGAACTACATCTAGGCAGCGATGTAGCGATCCTTGCCAACTTTTCATTGCATTCAGGCAATGCAACGCATCACTAACAGGGAATGCCTCAACGAAATCTGAATGTTTGCTTGATCCAATTAGCCACTTGACAATAATTTCTTAACATGAATATTGTATGGCATTATTTTTATTATTACATTTAGGTATGCACAGGCTATTTTACTTGAGAACTTTGTCCTAGTCTCGGAATTGATGTGACCTATTATATTGCTTCTTATTTCTACCAGATGTTCCTCATGACAAGGAACCCCTAGATTGGAATACACGGATGAAGATTGCAGCCGGTGCTGCTAAAGGGTTGGAATATTTGCATGACAAGGCAAACCCTCCCGTTATATATAGAGATTTCAAGTCCTCAAATATCTTGCTTGGTGAGGGATTCCATTCTAAGCTTTCTGATTTCGGGCTTGCAAAACTTGGCCCTGTTGGCGACAAGACTCATGTTTCAACAAGGGTGATGGGAACTTATGGCTATTGTGCTCCTGAATATGCCATGACTGGACAATTAACACTCAAATCCGACGTATACAGTTTTGGTGTTGTCTTCCTTGAATTGATCACAGGACGGAAAGCTATAGACAACACTCGGCCTGCGGGAGAAAACAATCTCGTGGCATGGGTAAGATTTCTCATTTTCTTTTTTTTAGCCGGTTTCCAACCTATTGAACAACTGATGTTATAGTTTGTATTTATATGCTATATTGCACTTTGAAAATGGCAAAGCCTTCTTCCACTTTAAGTAGACACACTTAAATGATTTGGTGGTAGTGCAGTGTGCATATCACCCAAAAGACCAGGGTTCAAATCCCCCCTTGTGGGGGTTATGTTAAGTAGTCGACAACCAGTGTAAAAAAATAGGCGAATCTTTCAACATAGATTTGAGCAAGAATCTATGTAGCCAACCTTACTTATAGTGGAAGAAGGCTTTTGCTATATTGCACTTTGAAAATAATTACGCGATTTTTGCAAATCATTGTTTGCAGGCACGCCCATTATTCAAGGATCGAAGGAAGTTCCCCAAGATGGCTGATCCATTGTTACAAGGTCGATATCCAACCCGAGGATTATACCAAGCTTTAGCTGTTGCGGCGATGTGTTTACAGGAGCAAGCGGCAACACGGCCACTTATAGGTGATGTTGTCACCGCACTTTCGTACTTGGCATCTCAAACTTATGATCCAAATGCATCGTCAGCTCAGAGAGTTGGCCCTTCGACCCCTAGATCAAGGGAGGACCGGAAAAGCTTTGGCTATGGCAGTGACAGCCTTCATGCTCAATCTCCTCTTCAAAATTCTCCGGACTTCAGGAAGAGGGAGCAGCCAATACGAGTTGTGAGCTTTGGTGCAGAAGTTGGCCGTGGAGAAAGTGGCAACGGTTCAGGCAGGAGATGGAATCCAGATGAACCAGATGCGCTGGGATCTCAGAGGGACAGCCCGGTTCATGCAGCGAAAGCCAATGACTCTCCTAGAAATTTCAACAGGAATATCGAACGGGAGCGTGCAATAGCTGAGGCAAAAGTTTGGGGTGAAAACTGGAGGGAGAGGAAATGAGAGAAGCGGGGTTGTGCGAATGCTAGATCGAATTCGAGATGATTTCCTGGCGGTAATATCCATTTAGCCTTCAATCTTGTCATTATGTAATGTTCCGCTGCATAGATCTTGCCTTGAATAAAGGTATATTCCGTCCTCAGTATTGAGGCTACCTGTCACATTTTCTCCCCGTAGTCTAGTTACAGATCCATTGCCAACCAGATCAAAGGTCACGCCTTGAATCTTCTCCATTTGACGAATCCAAAAAACTGGAAGCCGCTGCAATACACTTCGATAAGCCGCTCATCTGCAGTTTTGTTATGGTAAATGGTATGACTCTTCTGGCATACTCACAGTGCTGGATTCATTCTAAATCTTTCCATGTACTCTATTTTCTATCATGTGATTACATGTCCATGCTTTTATGGCATTGAGGTTCTTCCATCGGCACGAATTATTTCCCCTTGGCTCCATTTCATTCTGTCCATGCAGAGTCCCATGGGCCATGGCCCATGAATTTGATGTACAGAATTTGTGTAAATTTCTTCCTACCTTTTTAGTAGAGATATAGAGCTTCTATGTAAATTTCTTTCTCGTGTCCTTTTTTTTGTAAGAAAGGTGGATTAGAACCTTCCATTAATGGGCTTAATGATGTGCCTCATTTTGCTTAGGATTCAAACCATTGGCTCTTTTCAGAAGTACATCTTGTGTCTGGCATTTTCTCTACATTATGTGTTAATTTATTGACCTTTTTGCATAAGTCAATTGAAATTGGGCGCGTTCGATGACTAACGCATTTGGCCAGCACCCATTCAATGGTGCTGCGAGGAAATGTGCAATGTTGTCGTAGATATATTGCATGTGCCTCGACATATAAAATAAACGATCGCAACATTTAAATGATACAATGTGTTAATCCTATTTATTCATGATTACTGTCGCAACAAATTGTGTGACTCATGTGGGGGCAACTTTGATCTAGCTTGAGAGAGAGAGGTAGAGAGATGTTCGGAGGGAAAGGACATTCGATAACGAGCTTCCGATGCGATTCAATACTTCCCCTCCTAGTGGGAGGTGTATTTATAACTTGTGCATCCTAATCAGGTCGTCTGCCCTCAACAACCACATCTTGTTGCTGTCTTGCGCAACTATCTCCTTGTGCAGGCATCGATGTTGGGTTTGACCATGAGGTCACTCCATGATCTTTGAATTGTTCAACAATTCCGATGAGCTTTCCTTGTGCAAAAAGTCCTGGGGATCAAAAGATGATAATATCGAAGAGGCATGGGAACAATGAAGGACAAGGTACACCATTGAGAGAACTGACAAAGGAAAGTATGAATGTGAAGTTGGATTTGAGGCTGGACTCCTGATAAGCGATATTTTACTCAATATGTTGTTTCCCCTCTCGATGGGGGGCTTATATAGAGTATAAGTCCTCGCATCATCTCCACACTTCCTCCACGCCCTAGTTGTTGGGTCTCCCTTGAGACATAGTTTCGCCACAATCATGGTGGCACTTCACCACACAATCATTAGAAGGTCGTTCCATATCCATCACGTGACCGAAGTGGTCAAGACTTCTACACTCTCACTATTGATGTAGTGTATTGTGGAAGAAAATTTCTACAAGGATCATTATTCATTAGTCCCTATTACACCAATATGTTTAATGAATGTGCATGCTATTATTCCCTTAATGCTCTTCTTTATATCTCGAGTGAAGGAGATAGAGTTTACATGCTATCTTCTCACGAAATGCCGAAGACCTTGATCTTTTTAGAGGAAGTTTTTTTAAAGGTATGGATTCTTTAGAGTTGTTCAACTATAGAAGCGAACGAAACTTGAGGCAAATTCCTTACTAGTACATCTGATAAAGAAAAGTCTCTAATTAGGCCAACAAAAATTTTTCTCTCCAATACTATAGTTATGTCTCATACTATTAAGATGATATAAGCATCATGCTTTTGGAATTCAACACATATAGCGCATTCACTACCTGCGCTATTTGCTGAATACCTTGGAAAACAAAACTTTGAGCAACCCATATGCTTAAAACCCTGGAGAACAGATGTATGACATACCAACATGCTGATGTTTGAGGTGACATGGTTATTTGGGCCGTTTGAGCATTTGCCACCTAATGCAGGTGATGCGACTGAGGCAATATGTCGTAGCTAACATATAAAGTTGTATGACCTTGAGTTTGCAGGCACCTTGAGTTGGGAACTCGCTATACTTGCTTTTTGTACTGACATTTGTGTTATGTGGCAAATATGGTGACAAAAAAAGCCGGGTCCATCATACTATTACAGTTGTGAGCTTGGGAACACTTTCCACACATCACACCTATTATCAAAGAGAAACCACAATGCAACGAGAGGCCTTTGGGAGACTTCTGCCTTCGAGCACCCTAGACAACCACACATGTTATTAGACCCTCCGCAATGCATTTGTCATGCAATCTTTGAGCATGTAACTAATTAACTTTATAATATTATTCACTCTAAATCGTTATTTTTAATAATGTTAATTACCTGTGCAGGTATTGTGGATACCCTATGACGAGTCCGAAATTGCGCTAGTTAAAATATGTTTGTCTTGTAATGGTTGTGCGTTAAAAATATATGTGTCGTTTCGTTGTAGGCAACAATTGGAATCGACCAAGAAATTAACCACAAATATTTATTCATCTTTTAATCACGTGATTTTATGTTTATTTTACTTGAGCAAGTCCCAAGGTCAAACACAAGGAGGCAAAAGAACAACCTAGAATTATGTCTAAGTTTGTGCGCGGTTTTCGAGGCAATCTTTTTTTAAAATTTTAATGCAATAAAGGATGCAAAATGCAAATTCAGCCTATTTTAGGGACTAAAATGTAAATATTGATCAAACAATGTCCGAAAAATATGAAATTCGACCACAATGAAAACTATGATGAGGTGAATGCACTGTAAATTTTTTGGAATTTTTGGATGCAAGTTGAATTTTTTTATGAATTTTTAAATGCAAACAGAGTGAATTTCAATATTAAATTATAATAAATATTAAACCTAATTATTTTCAAGGGATAAAATTATCTAAGATCTATCATAGGTAATGGATATCAGAAAAATCCTACTTTGAAAATATTGAGAATTAATACCTATAAAAAATCAAATATCGAAATATGCAAAATGATTTTTATATGGCAAACTATGCATGCAAATGCAATTCTTTTTAAGCACAATGTTAACCACAATTACTTCTACAATCTACGATTTTTCGGGAATTTTTAGAGCAACGGTTAATCAATTATGAAAATTAAAGCACAAACTGGGCAAAGTATGCAATTTTCCACAGAATAATTAATTATTAATTAACCAATGATCACAGCAATGTCCATAATATGTCAAACAGTAGAGAATTAATCGACGAACATCATGCTATTTTTGGATGATAAAAGTAAAGTCATGTAGCTATTCAAAACCAAGAGGAAAAATAGGGGTATGACTGCCATTATAATAAGTAATGTAAATATAAATGCAGTAGAGGGATCTAGGTGCAATTACCGGGAGCTTTGGGGGGGTTGTTGCAATTTCGCCAGTGGGGCACGTGCGTGGTGCGTGCCCTCTAGTCAGTGGGGGTCTTCTGGTCTTATGCGTGAATTGGGGATTCTTCATGGGTGCTTCTGCAATTCTTCTGTGGCACACGTGCAGATCACATGCGGTGGCAGGCTCAGGCAAGAGGGTTGGCGCGAGCCTCCACGTGTTGATATATCGTGCCTCAGCCTTGCTCCGAGGCTCAGGACTGGATCCGAGGTTGGTGACTCGATCTGCACCGTTGATGACAGTCGATCCGACGATGGAGGTCTCGACGTGTCTGGACGGTCGGATCTTGAACCTTTGTGATAGGACGGCGGGCGTTGGCCGACACACGGTCGAGGGTCGTCGGAGGAGAGGCGGAGCAGCCCGACACACGGTCGAGGGTCGTCTGAGGAGAGGCGGAGCAGCCGGATAACGCTGGCCAAGGTGGAGGAGGGCCGGAGGAGCGTAGACAGAGGCGATGCTGCGGAGGGCCGGCTTCACCGGAGACGTGTGGCGAAACGGAGAAAGGTCGGAAAGAACAGGTGTTGCATCGTAGCTTGAAGGTGAGCGTTGGATTGTTGACGGAGAATATGAATAGATGGAGATCGATTGTGGTGATTGGGGGTAGGACGATGTTCGGGAGATGCGTGGCGAAGCGGAGGAGGAGGAGGGGTACCTGGAGGGGCTCGACGATGGTGTACGGTTGGAGCAGAGCAGTTGCCTGGGCGTTGCTGCGACGAGGGGCTTGGGGCCCTAGGATCACGCTGACCTTGGTTGTCACTACCGAAAGGGGATAAATGGCGAATCGCTGGTGGCGGAGGAATCAGAGGAGGAAGACGGTCCATGGGCCGTCCGATCGCCACAGATCGGATGGCCCAGATGGTTGACGCGTGGTGGCGATTTGGGGGAAGAGGCACGGCACGTGCTGGGCACGTGCGCGGTCGTTTTAATTTTAATTAATTTTTTTAATAAAAATGAATTAATGAAAATTCGAAAAAAATGCTGACACGTGACAGCTCCAGGAGCTACCACGTGTCAACACCACAAAAATTGACAGATAAAAACTTTGTAAGATACAAAATAAATAGCAAATGGCCTCGGATCGAAAAGTTCCTTCACGAGAATTGCTCGTCGCGATGAGATCTACATCTTTCATAAAGGCATCAAAACCAAAACCGATCAATTGCACAAAGTTATATTTTTGTGGTATCCCATGTACATAAAATACCTTGATTTTGTGTTTTATAATTTTTTGTCATTTTTAGACCAAATAAAAATTCGGAAAAAATATGATAAAATCAAAAATAAATATTTACACATTAATCTAATTTTTGTATTTTTATTAATTAATAAAAAGAAGAAATAAAATAAAACATGAAAAAGACCAAATTTGTATAGGTAGTTAGTAAAGACTCGGACCCAATTTTTTTCTTTAATTTCAATCTCAACTTGGATTTGGATTTTTACAAATTTTAATAAAACATTCATCAAAGAAGATAAATGAAAAAGAAATAAACTAAAATAGTTTAAATATATACATAAAATAATAGGTCAAAAACAACTAAAATACAAAATGTACAAAAGAGACCCAAAACCCAACTTTCACATATGAGCTCTGATTTACTTGAACTTGGTTGGTCTTGTTTTGAAGGTAATTGAATGTACATTAGTTCAAAAGTGAGTAGGATTAAAACGGACACTGGATGAGGAAGATATGAGGGTTTTAGTATGAAAATCCTGAAACTAGTCTTTGGGTTTTTGGTCCACTTATTTGGGTTAGTGATTTTTTTGTATTTTTCGTTTGTTCTTTTTATTTATATGTACATAGTGGAGTGGTTTTGGGTCATTCAGAGTTAGCATGAATTAGTTAAAAATCTGGGAAGTTAGGCTATTTACAGGTCACTTTTGGCTGGGATTTTTGGCTTCTTATTTTGTGCAGAAATGTGTGGTAAAATGCAATTCTTATTAAAACATGCATGATGCTAATTATGCAGAATAAATGTAGAAATGCCAATGATTTTGAGGGATTTAAGCTTAATTAGTGATGAATCTGAGATTTATCATTCCCCTATACTTAAACCATGCTCGTCCCTGAGCATCAAAAAGAAATGTCATGAGGTGAAATGAGATTGGGTTCCATACCAAGACCATGAGCTGAAGGTGAAAATGAATCTAGACCCAACCTTTGGATTATTAGTGTAGTGGAACTTCTGTGAGACTTAGAATTTTAAAATCAATAGCCTTCAAGTTCTACACATCATTTTCACAGTTTCGGCTCAGAAGTCATCTTAGATCAATCCTCTTCCCAAAGCATACCTTATGAACATTGAATAATTGACTCATGTGTGTAAAAGGTTTTAGCGCTTCCCATCCAGAATGTCGAACTACCATGCAAACCTCCTCTCCAGTAACTCGTCCTCGAGGAGTCAGGTATTTCCTTCTAAGGTATGTCGCGTTGGGTTCACAATCGAATTGGGGGAGAAGTTAGAAGAATGAGAAAAGAACTGGAGGGTGGCCAGTGTAGTCACCTCTCCTTGTGAAGCTGGCCAGTGTAGCCGGGTCTCCACCAATATCTGCAGGTTTTCTTGAAGCTTGGACCTTTTTGGTCAGATATTTATTTGGTAGTGGCTTCTTTGTATTTGGAATTTTTGGTGATTCTGCTTGGATCTTGTTGTGCCCCTACGGATATAGAATCTTTTTGTTTCCGTACATTTTTTGGGGTCTTAGAAAAAAGTGTGCCCAGCCGTCCATCCCTTTTCCGAATCTTTATTTCAACCCGTACTCCAATCTGTACATTTCCATGCTACCAGAAAAGAAACTCACACAGTCCTCCAACATCTCGTCTGAGTTGAGCTAAGTGCATAGTGCGAGAGTACAAATTAATTCCTTATTCCAGAGTTGTACCCAGAATGAAGAGACCAGCTTAGACACTAAGAGTCAAATGCTACACATTGTCATGTGGAACTCAAAGAATTAAGTCAAAGACCTGAAGATTCTAAAATCATATTTCTTGGTGAAGTTCCTCTGAAAATTAGGTGGATTAAGGTCAAGTCTAAACCACTCTCGATTTCTGCTCATAACTTGGTTCAGAACTCAAAGACTTTTCATAGATGCAAATGAATGAAATGATGGATGAAGTGCAGGTGTGTGAAATGCATACATATATATATATATATATTGTGATGATTTTTTTATGCATTCTTATATGCAAGAATTTTTTTGACAAGTTTTTTTAATGCAAAAATGATAAGAAACCATTTTTTCAAAAATTTTGGGTTGGACACAGTCAATAGCAAAGCTCTTTTTCTTTTTGTTTTTTTTCAAATTAATTACCCACCCTGTAAATACATATAGACTTACACGAAAGTACGCGATATGGGTAAAATATATACACGGTTTATATATAGACCCCCCCTATACTTAGCGAGTGTTGTGTCCTCAGAGCACAAGAAACGAAAAGAAGACATAACTCTGGCTAAGCGTAAGAGAGTGAAAAAGAAAAAGAACAAGATATACAGGTCCCCCCCTACACTTAGACCGTGAACAGTCTAAGTATGGAAGAAGAGTGAAAGAATGAGGCGATCGGGGTATGTGAATGAGGAGAGTATATACAGATGGGCGTCGCTTCCCCCTCTACTTAGGCTCTGGTCAGCCTGAGTATTGAAGAAGGATGGAAATGAGGCGATCGTGAGAAGGATTGTGATGAGGGAAATGGTATATACAAATGGCATCGGTCTCCCCCTATACTTAGGCCTTGGACTAAGTAGAGGAAGAAGCTGTACAAGGAGATCGATGAGGTCAGGAGGAGGAATGATCTAATGAATCTTCAATGTGCTCATTCTGCATGAAGTAGTATGACCTCAACTTTAACTGTCTGCTCTTTGGATGCTTCTATAAATGTCTTCAACAATTGTCCATTCACTGAGAAAGGTTGTGTGTCATCTTTGAGTTCAGCAATATCCACACTTTCATTGGTATGCACATCGATGACAATGTAGGGACCCATCCATTTTGATTTTAGTTTCCCATGAAAAGTCTTCAACCGAGCATTAAACAACCACACTTTCTGCCCATGGATAAAGGTTTTATCTCGAATGTGTCTATCATGCCATCTCTTGACCTTGTCCTTATAGATTACACTGTTGTCATATGCCTGGTTTCGGATTTCAATTAGCTCATTCAGATTTAAGTCTCGGCATAATTTCCCAAGGTGACAACTCCAATTCAGCTTTTTGATCGCCCACTCTGATTTGTGAATTAACTCTGCAGGTAGATGGCATGGCTTGCCATAGATTATCCTAAATCGTGAAGTACCGAGTGGAGTTTTGTAGGCTGTCCTATAGGCCCATAGAACCTGGTCCAACATTTTCGACCAATTCTTCCTATCTGGACGAACCAACTTCTGAAGAATATCCTTCACCTCTCTATTAGAAACCTCTGCCATGCCATTAGATTGTGGGTGATATGGGTTGGATATTCTATGCTCAAATTTATATTCCTTAGCCAAAGATCTTATCTCCTTGTTCACAAAGTGGCTTCCTCCATCTGAAATCAAAACTTTTGGTACCCCGAATCATGCAATGATATTATCCTTGATAAACTTACAGACGATTTTGCTATCTACGGTTCGGGTTCGAATAGCCTCTACCCATCTTAATAAATAATCAACCGCTAACAAGATGTACTCAAATCCATTGCTATTGGGAAATGGACCCATAAAATCAATCCCCCATGCATCAAAACATCACAGAAAATCATTGGTTGCATGGGTATTTCATCTCTATATCCAATAGTCTCTCCCATTCTTTGACAAATCGGGCATGACCATACAAAATTATTAGCATCTTGAAATAAGGTCTGTTAGTAAAATCCACATTGGAGTACCTTGTGCGTAGTTCTCTTTCCCGAATGGTGTCCTCCAGCCTCAAGAGAATGACAATGTGTGAGGACACTCTGGTATTCCTCCTGAGGAATACATCTTCGCCAGATGCAATCAGGTCCTTCATAGAGAAGGAAAGGATCGTCCCAATGGTATTTTCTCGAATCCGACTTCAATCGATCAATCATTCTTTTGGTCCAACCAAAGGGAACTTTCTTGGAGACAAGATAGTTCACAATGTTGGAATACCAGGGGATTGAATCAGTAACACAAACTGATTCGTCTGGAAAAGTTTCCTTAATTAGTCCAGTGTCAGGATAATCGTTTTGCTCAATTTGGGAAAGGTGATCAGTAACAACATTCTTAATTACAGGTTTATCCTTGATCTCCAAATTAAATTCCTGGATTAATAAGATCCATCTCAAAAGTCGTGCTTTGGTATCCTTTTTATCCATAAGATATCTTATTGCCATATGATCAATGAAAATTGTCACCTTGGAGCCCAATATGTATGATTTGAATTTTTCAATGGTCCAAACTACCGCGAGCATTTCCTTTTCGGTTACCATATAATTTCTCTGTGAAGGATCCAACACTTTGCTCACGTAGTGAATCGCATAAGGAATTCCATCTTGTCATTGTCCAAGCACAGCTCCGACAGCAAAATCCGATGCATCAGTCATGATCTCAAAGGGAAGAGACCAGTCGGGAGCTTGTAATATCGGTGATTCACATATTTTCCTTTTCAGGATCTCGAAGGCCTCTAAACACTTGTGATTCATAATAAACTCAGTGTACTTTCCTAAGAGCTCAGTCAGTAGGCGAGCTATCTTTGAAAAATCAGGGATAAACCTTCGATAAAAACCAACATGCCCTACAAAAGACCTCACTGACTTAACGTTGGTTGGTGGCTCAAGTTTCTTGATCACATTTACCTTGGCAGGGACGACCTCCATTCCCTTTTTGGAGATGACATGCCCCAACACAATACCCTCTGTCATCATAAAGTGACTTTTCTCCCATGAGAGTACCAAATTAACCTCCCTGCATCTCTGGAGGACTCGATCCAAGTGCGCTAAACATGTATCAAATGAATCACCATGGATCGAGAAATCATCCATGAAGACTTCCAGGAAATCACCAACCATTTCAGCAAATACGACAATGCACATCTGAAATGTGCATGGGGCATTACAAAGCCCGAATGGCATGCACTTGAATGCATAGGTGCCGAAGGGACATGTAAATGTATTTTTTTCCTGATCCTCGGGAGTGATAGCTACTTGATTGTAGCCAGAGTACCCATCAAGAAAACAGAAGAATGCTTTCCCTGTAAGTCTCTCCAAGATTTGATCAATAAATGGCAAGAGAAAGTAATCTTTCTTGGTTGCAGCATTCATGTGCCTATAATCGACACAGATGCGCCACGACGTGGGTACTCGGATCGCGATCTCACCCCCTCCTCGTTGGTGACCATCTAAATTCCCGACTTCTTCGGGACGACATGAAGGGGGGGCACCCACTTGGAGTCAGAAATGAGGTATATAAATCCTGCTTTGCACCATTTCTCTATCTCTTTCTAAACTACTTCCCGAAGATTGGGGTTTAATCTTCTTTGAAATTCATGGGAAGGCCTTGCATTATCCTCATCATAAATTTGGTGCGAGCAGAGAGCATGATTGATTCCTACGAGATCTGACAAAGTCCAACCGATGTCTTTTCGATTATGCTCAAGGATTTCGAGTAATCTAGATTTCTGGTCTATGGTTAGTGATGAGCTAATGATCACAGGAAATTTTTCTTTGGATCCAGTAAGAAATGCATACTTCAGTGTAGGAGGAAGTGATTTCAGCTCTGGCAAATCTGAATCATCAACTAAGTCTGGCTGAATGACTTTTAAATCTGGCTCTGTGTTGGTTGGCGGTGAATCACTTTGTGATATGCTAGCTAGCAATTTTAAAGAAAGGTGAGTCGGAACGCAAAAGTAGTAAGGTATTTGACCAAAGCCGCGTCCGAATCGTCATCGATACTTCTTGACTGTCCCGGAGAAGATGGGACGGACAAATCTGAAAGGATTTTTGTGTCATCAAGGTTATAGGTATCTGGGTGTCTAGATAGATTTGGCAACATCTCGCAAACTGCACTGTTTACTATTTCTTCTTCTTCTGATGAGGCGCTTTCATTCTGAATGTCCGGAAGTTGATCCTACGGCCCAGTAGTGCCGATGAGATTGCATTATGATGTTTCGGAGTATTCAGTAGTGGATTCAGAGTCTGGTCTTTGCCACTTTATTTGCTTCATCTCCACATCGACCTCTCTGCCTGGAGAGCGGAATTTCATCATTTTTCTACCGTAATCAAAGATGGCTTTAGCGGTTCATAAGAAGGGTCTTCCAAGAATGATTTGGGATTCTTTCCAATGGTTCGAGGTCTCCATATCAAGGATAGCAAAGTCCACTTTGTATTATTTACCCTCGATCAAGATGATCACATTTTTTACTTCTTCCTTAGGCCTCTTAGTGGATTCATCAGCAAATTGGAGTAGAGATAATGATTTTTTGAGAGGACCTAACTCCAATTTGTAATATAAAGATAAGGGGAGAAGATTGATAGAAGAACCATTATCAAGAAGTGTGCGTGCAAACGCAATGCTTCCAATGCGACTCTCCACATAATGAGCACCCAGATCTCTTTTCTTTCTTGACAAATGCTGATTTCTGACATATTTGGTAGTGACATTTGTCAAGATATGAGTTTCCACAAATTTACTTGGTTTCTTTGTTCGAGTCTGGGTGGGAGTGCATTTTACTTTCAAGTAATTCTGAAATGCTGGATTACTGACCACATATTGATCAAAGGATACTTTGACAGTGATATTCTCCTGGCAGAACCATTGCATCTCCGGGTCATCTTGGAGGTTTTTCTTTGGTTTTCTTTATTAAGAGCATGGGGGAAAGGAATGGAAGCATTTGAGACAGGAGATCGAGAACTAGAGTCATAAATAAGAGTATCTTTATTAGAAATGGAGTTCTTATTACAATCAATGGTTTTCTGATAATAATCAAAATCATGGTGTTGAAAAGATGACAAAAGTATTTTTGCAGCAACTAGAGGTGCAAGGTTCTCTGGAGACTCCATAGATGCTTTTCCCTTCTCGCATGTTGGGATCTTGACAGGTGCAAAATTCAGGTGTCCTTCTTCTTTGTTATCGGAAGCATCCTCCGGTTGATCTTCCGAGTCTTCGTGATCTGATTCCCGTGCCCGATTAGGTACGTCCACGGTACTTCCGCTCCTAAGTGGTATAGCATTGATATTGTCAAACGAAAGGATCTCATGTACAGATGTGGAAAAATCTGAATAGTATATCTGTCTATTGTGTTGGGAAGATTGGGATTTGTTCAAGATATTAGGGTTAGCTTGAACTTGGGCGAGAATGGTTGTTGCTGGAGCTGTCAGTTCATCTCTCCAACGGGACAAGCGATTAACATCAACCCGTAGATCATGTAGTTCATCCGAAAGTTACATATTTACTCGAGCATTTGTCTCTGGATATCTACGGGTTCTTCGTGAGAGTTGGATGGTTGAGATGGTTGTATCGCGGTATGACTTGGTGGAGCCTGATATTGTTGATGATATTGCTGAGGCCGGTTCTGGAGGTTGTATGGTTGTTGTTGCTTCGTATGCTAGAATGATGCAGTGTTCCGAGTGTGTTGTGGAGCTGGTTGAAATGTGGCATTATAGAAAGTGGGCGGACGTTGGTAAGGATGATGGTCCCCCATATTACCCTGTCGGGTAGTGTCCTGAGTGTACCAAATGTCGTTCACTTCGAACGTCAGAGGCGGGTCTTCTTCAACAGTCTCAGCTAGTGGAGGTGGCTGCTGGAAAGGTTGGGCATAGGATTGGTCCTGAACCTATGGTTGTTGTTGTCATGATCCTGGTTGCTCCTGGAGATGATGTACATGATAGATCGGTGTCGTAGGTGCAGTGGGTATCCCCATCTTGGATACCTTCTCAGTTAGCTCCTCCATTTGCTTTGGAAACTGGGAGATCCTGTTGTCGATGCCATTCATCCTTTTATGAATTTGAAACCATCAATATATCGGTGATGATGTTCATGTTCGGAATCAAATCCTCTGCTATCTCTGCAACAGTTTTCTTTCCTCCTCTGGCTTGAGATGTATTTAGTGAATCGGTGTATGCTCTACTGGCGATATGTGAGCGGCTTGTATCAGCCATCTGCTCTAGTACTTTCCAGACAGTTTCAGCTCCTCACGATGTTTAGTTACCTCCACAGGAAGCGCTTACTAACCCTTGAATCTCATAATTAAGTCCATAGTAGAGTGATTGAACTAAGATGTTGTTATCCAGGTCATGGCAGGGACATTTCTGTAGCAGATCTTTAAATCTATCTCAAGCATCATAGAGTGGTTCATTAGGCATCTGAGAGAAACTGGTGATGTGAGTCCTCATTTGGTTGGTCTGATTCAGAGGGTAGAATTTCTTCAAGAATAGGTTTTTGAACCTATCATAGGTGGTCACAGTCACTCCTAAGTTCTTCACCCAGTAATCTGCCTTCCCTTTCAAGGCGAAAGGTAGTGCAGTGAGACGAATGTAGTCCTAGCTGACTTGTGGGTGCCTCAGATTAGAACATATCAGCTCCAAGTCTCGCAAAAATTCATACGGTTATTCAATTCCATTACCATGGAATTGTGGTGATTGACTCAGAAAGTGTGACTTCAGTTCATAGTTAATCTCTGGCTTAGGTGGCTGCAAGTAGTTTCTAACTTTGTATTTCCCAAGATTGTATGCGGCTTCCATTGGCGGTTCTCCCCCAGCGTTCAACTGCTCTAGTTGCTCACTCAATAGAAGTTGTTGCTGCTCAGACGCGGCTAATCTTGCAAAAATTATCTGCATCAGATGTTCATTGGGTTCATCTTCATGATCTTTCTTTGACGACATCTTGGGAGGCATCTTTTTCTTCTTCTTTCTTTACCTTCAGAATGTAAAAAATCAGAGTCAATAGACTTGAAAGAATCAGAATTCGAGTTATCGAGGTGAGAGTCTTCCTCGATGTGATCAGGAGATAAAGAAAGAGTATGTTTTGCCCTCCTTCCAGGAAGATGAAAGAATCATAGGAGGAGGATTCACGGGAGCGGTGTTCCTGAACTCACGGTGGTCCGGAGTAAGAGTGCCTTCGAACCTTTAAAACTGGAAGGATTGTGACGGTCAGAGAAGGGTTCGCGGAGTCCGAACGAAAATTACCATAATATTCCATTCTCGATTTCAAGAGATTAACAAGAGGTTTATGGTTCATGATCTAGGCACAAGTGTACAGTATTCGATGATTAACTAGTTTCTACGCACAAATCAAACACAATACAAAACTTTATTTCACCAACTCACTCAGTGAAGGCCGTAAGAGTTCGACCAGTTATCTTGTAAATTTTTAAATGGTGAGAATTCAAATCTTGCAAACCGTTTAAACAAGCTGTTAGGAGCATGTATTTCCCTACTGACTGTCTTGAATTCTTACGACTAGTTGCACCTACTTTCAACCAGTATGGGAGTAAGTACAGACCGTAAAACGGCTACCCGAGTTACTTGAGGACGGAGCCTTACGTGGTGTCCTCTAAATCATCCTCTATGCTAAGGAAATCCGGTCCGTTTACCGGCTACCCATTAGATCCTCATTGAGAAGTAGCTAATCATATTTGGTAGAATCAATAGTCAATATGAAAATCCTGGCTTGGCTCTATGCTAGTGTGCGTCTCTCTCCTCGCTGCAAGATAAAAACATACAGTGTCGAGGTTGCTCTCCCGTAAAAATTCTTGATTTTATTAGTTATTAAGATCGGCTATATTTAGCAGTTCCAATTTTAGTTAGGTGATCACTGAAGAATTAAATGAGCATAAATACACGTCTACCGTCCAGACCCATTTTCCTTTAAAATTATGTGACAAAACAAGAGGGAGAAGTTCGAGAAAAGCCGATGCACGTGAAAACAATGATGTATGCTCGATTAGAAGACTTACAGTGAATCCTCGCAATCTCCATGTGGGATGCAATACAAGAATTTAAAATTTAGTCTATATGGATGCAAGCCGATGAAAAACCACACCTAGCAGAAAGTTCTATTAGCGGGAAAGAATTAAGTTGAATTTGGCTAAATTGAACGATCTTAAGTACATCTCAATTAAATGCAGTGTGGCCTTAGACCCTTCAAGCACAATCAAAAATAAAAATGCTTTAAGAGCCGTAAGTGTAGGTTTATCCTAAGCGCTACTCAAGTCGGGCCGCATCCTCACCGGAGAGTGAAACAGGCCACGACACACCACAGAAAAAGTTCAAGGTCTTTTACACACGCGAGAGTCCAAACAGACACCGCTAGAAATAAGAAATTAATTACATAAATTTAAAAATTACAGAAATTAAAATCCTAAAGTCTACACTCTCTCACGACTCGACTCGATCTTAATTTAATTACGGTTTTTCAAAGTCGGTGAAGTTACGTCGGTTCTTGACAAATGCTCCACGTACGCTGGGTAACTCGCAAGAAAAATAAGAGAGAAAATGTAAGAGAGTGACTCAAAAATAATAAAATAATAAAAAAAATAAATGCTGAAAATAAATGCATGAAAAAATGGAATTTACAGTGGAGAAATTGGGGGTCAGACTACCCGAATGCGGAAAACCGAATAAAAAATTTAGACAAAAAAACTAAGTCGTTTGCCTCCCTGGCTACGGCGGCATCTGACGAGTCCGAAATTGTGCTAGTTAAGATATGTTTGTCGTGTAATGTCGTGCGTTAAAAATATATGTGTCGTTTCGTTGTAGGCGGCAATCGGAATCAGTCAAGAAATTAACCACAAATATTTATTCAATTTTTAATAACGCGGTTTGATGTTAATTTTACTTAGGCAAGTCCCAAGGTCGAACGTAAGGAGGCAAAAGAATAACTTAGAATTATGTCTATCAAAATTCGTACGTGGTTTTCGAGGCGGTCTTTTTTTGTAATTTTTAATGCAATAAAGGATGCCAAATGCAAATTCAATCTATTTTAGGGACTAAAATGTAAATGTTGATCAAACAATGTCCGAAAAATACAAAACTTAGCCACAACGAAAATTATGATGAAACGAATGCACTGTAATTTTTTTGGAATGTTTGGATGCAAGATGAATTTTTTTATGAATTTTTAAATGCAAACAAAGTGAATTTCAATATTTAATTATAATAAATATTATACCTAATTATTTTCAACTGATAAAAATATATAAGATCTATCAGTAGGTAACGGATCTCAGAAAAATCCTAAACTTTGAAAATGTGAGATTTAATACCTATCAAAAATCAAACATTGAAATATGTAAAATGATTTTTATATGGCAAACTATGCAGCAAATGCAATTCTTTTTGGGGACGATGTTCGGGAGATGCGAGGCGAAGTAGAGGAGGAGGAGGGGTACTTGGAGGGGCTCGACGGTGGTGTACGGCCGGAGCAGAGTAGCTGCTAGGGCATTGTTGCGACGAGGGGCTTGGGGCCCTCGGATCACATCGACCTTGGCTTTAACTACCGGAAGGGGATAAACGGCAGATCGCGGGCAGCGTAGGAATTGGAGGAGGAAGACAGTCTTTGGGTTGTCCGATCGCATGAAGATCGGATGGCCCAGATGGTTGACGCGTGGCAGCGATTTGGGGGAAGAGGCACGGCACGTGTTGGGCATGTGCGCTGTCGTTTTAATTTTAAATAATTTTTTTAATAAAAACGAATTAATGAAAATTCGAAAAAAAGGCCGACGCGTGGCGGCTCCAGGAGCTACCACGTGTCAGCACCACAAAATTGACAGATAAAAAGATTGTAAAATCCAAAATAAATAGCAAACGGACTCGGATCGAAAAAGTTTCTTTACAAAAATTGCTCGTCTCGATGAGATCTATAACTTTCATTGAGACATCAAAATCAAAATCGATCAATTGCATAAAGTGATACTTTTGTGGTATCCCATGTACATAGAATACCTTGATTTTGTGTTTTATGTTTTTTATCATTTTTAAACTAGATAAAAATATGTTAAAATTAAAAATAAATATTTGCACATTAATCTAATTTTTTGAATTTTTATTATTAAGAAAATAAGAAATAAAATAAAACATGAAAAATACCAAATTTGTACAAGTAGTTAGTAAAGACTCGGACCCAATTTGTTTCTTTGATTTCAAGCTCAATTTGGATTTGGATTTTTACGCGTTTTAATAAAACTTTCATCAAAGAAGACAAATGAAAAAGAAATAAACTAAAATAGTTTAATTATATACATAAAATAATAGGTCAGAATCAGCTAAAATACAAAATGTACAAAAGAGGCCCAAAACCCAACTTCCACATATGAGCTCTGATTTACTTGAACTTGGTCTTGTTTTGGAGGTAATTTAATGTAGACTAGTTCAAAAGTGAGTAGGATTAAAACGGACACTAGATGAGGAAGATATGAGGGTTTTAGTCCGGAAATTCTGAAACTAGGTTTTGGGTTTTTGGTCCACTTATTTGGGTTAGTGATTTTTTTGTATTTTTTATTTATTATTGCAGTGATATGTACACAGTGGAGGTGGTTTTGGGCATTCAGAGTTAGCATGAATTAGCTAAAAATCCGGAAAGTTAGGCTATTTACATGTCACTTTTGGCTGGGACTTTTAGCTTCTTATTTTGTGCAGAAATGTGTGCCAAAATGCAATTCTTATTAAAACATGCATGAATGCTAATTATGCATAATAGATGCAAAAATGCCAATGATTTTGAGGGATTTGAGCTTAATTAATGATATTATTCATTACCCTACGGGGCCGATATCAATTATTCCCTTCCTTCATATAATGCGTTGATGGACAGGACAATTGGAAGTCATGAGTACTACTCATTTACTTCCATATAACTGAGAACTATTATCCGGACTGCATTCTAAGTCAGTTCGACGGGTGCCTGAATGTGCATGTGCCACGTGATACAGATGAGGACCTCCATACTATAGATTGAAAAGGGAAGTTGGATATCAGCTGGAGAGACAGACGTGACTGACACATATGTGCATAGATGTCACGCCATCATCAAGCTGTAGCATTGGACCAATCCAACAGGATTTGCATGACTCACAGTTACATGGATTGGTACCTACAAATAACTAGGATGTTTGTGGGTAGGGGTA